>MCJB01021908.1:0-136014 GCA_002018475.1 Nicotiana obtusifolia | reverse complement strand
GGGTCGTACATCTGGTGCAACTTTATACAAGGTAAAAATCTCCACACAAGGTAAAAAATCTCCTGATTTGCTAATTAAGCGGTTCTATTGATTAGTGCCGAGATTCCTGCCGTGATGTTCGTCCCATTACGGATATTCCGGTTTTCCGTCATTTAGGTTTAATGATCTTCCTTCGGACATTTTCGGAGTGAGGTTCGATTTCGGACCATGGGCTCGATGTTCTCGAGGTTGGACATTCTGGTTTCATGTTCTGCTTTGATGAGGCTCAGGTTCGATCTTCGACCCTACACATTCCGAACCCGATCTGTCGTGCAATAGTTGAACTCAATGTTAACCATATAGAGTCAAGCCCGATTTCGACCATATATAGATGGGCCCGACAGCGACCGTATACAAATAGTCCCCTCGTTTTTTGGAGAGTAACGACGAGAAACAATATGAGCCTCTAATTCTTATTCTGATAAGTGACGGTGAACTTATGACGTACGCGATACGGAAATCAAAAACGTCCTATCAGAAAAGCCTTTTAAAGCATCAAGTGTGTGTCAATCGGCATTCTGCCGCTTTGGGATGTGAACCGCCATTTTGAGAGACTATAAATACCCTAATTCACCCTTTATATTCAAATGTTCATGCTCTTTTATAAAACTATATCGTTCTTATCTTCAAGACCTCCTGCCTTCTGATTTTCTAAAAATACCTCACAAGCTATCTTCATACTATATTTCCTTTGCATCTGTATCTTTTAATTTCTTCATCTGTTCAAAACAATGGCGAAGACTTCAAAATTCGTTCCTCAAAGACAAACTCCCTTTTCTTCTCAACCTGCTAAGGACGTTTCGCCTGTCGTCATTGAGGAGCCTACGGCGGAGCCCCCTCTGAAGGCGTTTGTATCAATCGGTGTTCAACCGGAGCCGATTTCAAGGTCGATAAAGCTTCCTCAATACCGGGTCAATGCGAACTGGTCACGAGATACATCTGTTCAATCACCGATAGAGTTCTCGATAAAGTCAAGGAAGACTGTAACTGGGTCGACAAGTATGTCGTGGTTCCTGCGCCTGAAGAAGCAATCACTACCCATATGGAGGGTTTTTTAAGTGTTTACACTTATCCCTTCACATTGGACCCTTTAGTCCCGGTCATTATTGCCTTTTGCAAAAGGTACGAAGTGACCCTAGGCGAAATTCATCCTTCTTTCTGGAGGATAGTCATCCTTCTCCGTTGTTTTGTAAACAAGATCGAGGGGTCTCCTTTCACTGTCGATCATCTCATGCGTTTGTACAGTCCCCGACTCTACCGAGGGGGGTTGATAAGACTTGCTCATCAGGAAAGAAAAGCCCCGTTCTCAAGCATTGATGAGGATCGAGATCGAGGTTGGTTGGGTCGATTTGTTCGAGTGAAAACATCAGACCTAATCCCGGCCGAGGATATGTCATTTCCTGAGAAATGGAATATGAAGCGTAAGTGCAGCCCTGCTTATCATTTTGTTTACTGTTCTTCCTTTTGCCCTTCCTCTTATCAATTTTATATGGCGCAGCTATATCTTGGATGCCGGATGCAATTTCTCATCTCAAAGAATGGGTCAAGGGGATCGTATCCCAAAGACCATATTCCGAGCGCGCATGGCACGAGCTTTCGAAAGGCCGGTGGGAGGCCCGACTTCATGGTGAGATAAGTTACACTCGAGCTTAATTCTTTATGCTATCGTTTTATGACTTGTTTTACCTTTCTTTTGCAGGTTTATCAAAGGATGTTGAGATGAGAGCTCCACCCATAGGCGATGATGTTCCCAGTGAGCCCCCTTTTTCGAAGCAGGATAAACAAAAGAAAGAAAAGAGGCCCCAAGTTCCTCAGACCTTGGAAAGAAGAGACCGAGGAAAAGATTGGCTCGCAAGCCCAAGGGGGTGCTGGTGATCGAGTATTACCTTCGGACTCGCTACGTCAATTGAGGGATGAGTCTGAGGAGAAAGAGGAGGATTTCGACCTTGTGGCTAGTGTGCCGCCACAATCTGAAGGGCGAGGGGTCTCCGAACCAGGGGCTAGTGAAGTAGACCTTCGCCAAGTTGGGGGACCCGAGGTGGAGACAAGAACTAGGGCTTCCCCGGATACGAGGAGAGCTCCGCTGGGAGTCTTGGATTTGATTGAGATGGTTGATTCGCCCTCTTTATCAGAATCAACGTTCAACGAGGCCCAAATGGCAAAAAAATGTTCCTTGGACGGAGATCATAGATCGAAAGACCCTTTCCGTTTTTTCTCGATGGTGTAGATTCGGCGTTCCTGGAAGACGTTCTTGGGCTCGGTAATTTAGAGGTATTGAGGAAAAGCTCATCCACCGATACAGGCGGGATTTCCTTCAGTCCAAAATTGGTCGATCGATTTCCCCCGCCGAGCGCTTACCCTGATCGAAAATGATCCATATCTTTCACCATTCCCAAGGATGCCAGGGTTCTTTCCTCTCCCGTCGGAGTGGCCAGTTATCTTCGATGCTTGGTGACCGAGGAGAATCAGGCAAAAATGAACGAGGTGGATGCGCCCTGCCTATTCAATGAAGCTCAACATGCGCTGAATCGGGTAATTTCTGATAAGCTCTTTTCGATGTCCTTTGTTTTGTACATTAAAATTTCAATCAATCATAGCATCTTCCTTTATGCTTGCAGGCCTCGGTACTTCACCATGAAGCCTTTCTCCGATTTCGAGAAGAGTCGAATCGCTATGAAAGGCTCAAAGGGGAGATCATGAATCTCCGTGTCAAACTGGAGCTTACCTGGAAGGATAATGCTGGCTTGGTCGAGCAAATAGAACAAAAGCTTGATCAAATTAATCAGCTTCGATCTGAAATAAGCGTGGTTGGAGCTGAGGCCGATGAGTGGAGGAGCAAGATGAATCAGCTGGCCTTGGAAAAAGAGACATTTCAAGCGCAGTTAGCTTCAGTAGAGGCTCAACTTAGAGAGGCAAAGGAGAAAGTCGAGGCTCAAACCAGGAACACCGACGAGCTCCAATCTCGGATCAGCACAGTTATCTCAGATCGAGATAATATGGCTAAAGAGCTAAAAACGGCCAAGTCGGAAGTTGCCGTGGTCAAAGCCGAAGCTGATGAACTGGTGGCTCAATATAAGGTCGATGCTGAAGCTGCTCAAGATCAATCAAGGAATATGGTTGACCATATGAGGTGGCAATCTCGCAGACTTTTCCTTGAAGAGATTCATGCTCAAGGCTTTGATTTATCAGCGGAGATCGAAGATGCCAGGATAGCCGAGGCCGAGGTAAGAAAATTAGCCTTCCCGGAGGAGGATGATTCCGAGGATTCGGTCGGACCTGAAGAATGAGAAGACCTCAGAAATTCTGATATCGAGGCGGGATCCAGTTGAGACCAAGTCGCTCCTGATTGATTTTTATCTTTTTCCATGTTTAATATTGTGTATCGAGGTTGCTCGATTTTGTGGAAGGGATTTTTGATGTATATATGTAAAGCTTTCTTTTTGCAACTTTCAGAATACCTTAGCCCTCAGATACTATTAATTTGGTATGGCCTCAACCTTTTAATTCAGGGGTTTGCCCAGTAGGTCTTATATTAGCCCTCAAATATTATTAACTCGAAACGGCCTTAGCCTTTAAATTTTGGGGTTTGCCTTAATAGGTCTCATCCCCCCTCGAGTTTTGTTAACTCGAAACAGCCTTAGCCTTTAAAGTTCGGGATTTTCCTTAAGTGGTCTCATCCCCCTTCGAGTTCTGTTAACTCGAAATGACCTTAGCCTTTAAAGTTCGGGGTTTGCCTTAATAGGTCTCATCCTCCCTCGAGTTCTGTTAACTCGAAATGGCCTTAGCCTTTAAAGTTCGGGGTTTTCCTTAATAGGTATCATCCCCCCTCGAGTAAGTTTGCTTTTCGGACAAGTCCCCGAGTGAGAGAATGGTTATTCGAACTAAAATTAAAGTGGCCCTTAGGCTCGTTTGATCGGAAGCAGGATGTTTGTATGCAAGAGACTTTTCTTTATTCTCGTTCATGCATGTGTACAATTTGTGTTAGGTTCGATCAATCTATTTGGGCACGGTTCATTTGATCGTTTGGACCTTACATTGAATCTTATTGATCTTTGACCCTTCAATCATAGAATATCTTTCCAAGCTAAAGTGGCCCCCACAGTATTCAGAGTCGATTGAAGATAGGCTTCGAATACTGTCGTCACCGATTTGCTATTGGCCTTCGAATCTAAGTTAGCACGATTTACTAGTTGCCTCATTAAAAACCTTGCCGTAAAACCCATTTTGGGACGAAATCGGTTCAAGGAAAAAAGAGTGTAACGCATGTTTTCAGACTTAATATCTCGTATCCCCCGATCCAAGGTACCTCGTTTGATACCTGCAAATGTTAGTTCGTGATGCAAATAAAAATAAGAACAGGGTCATGCTTAGCAGTAATGCCGTTTCTAGTGACTTATGTTCCATTTGTCTGGTAGTTGTTTACCATCCACTGTTCCGAGCTTGTAGGATCACTTTCCGGTGATTTTTATGATACAATAAGGTCCTTCCCAGTTTGGTCCTAGCTTCCCTTCATTCGGGTTCCGTGTGTTTGGTGTAACCTTCCATAGTACTAAGTCCCCGACATTGAAATATCGAAGGTTGGTCCTTCTGTTGTAATACCTTTCTATCCTTTGCTTTTGAGCAGCTAGTCGAACAAGGGCAGCTTCACGTCTTTCATCTAACAATTCCAAGTTCGTATTCATGGCTTCGTAGTTCGATTCCTCTGTCGCATACTGGAACTTAACACTTGGCTCCTCGACCTCGATCGGTATCAAAGCTTTGGCGCCATAAACCAGAGAGAACGGGGTGGCTCCTGTGCTGGATTTCTCGGTCGTACGATATGCCCATAGGACTTCGGATAATATTTCCTTCCATCTCCCTTTGGCATCAGTTAATCTCTTTTTAAGATAATGAAGTATTGTTTTGTTGATAGATTCGGCTTGTCCATTCCCACTGGAGTGGTAGGGCGTCAATAGGATCCTTTTGATCTTGTTATCTTCGAGGAATTTTGTCACTCTGCTACCGATGAATTGCTTCCCATTGTAGCATACGATCTCGGCTGGCATTCCAAATCGGCATATGATGTGATCCCAAATGAATTCGATTACTTCTTTTTTGCTAACCTTCTCATACGCCTACGCTTCCACCCATTTAGAAAAATAATCAGTCATAAATAGTATAAATTGAGCCTTACCTGGTGTGTACGGAAGAGGGCCAACGATGTCCATCCCCCATTTCATGAACGGCCATGGTGATAGGACTGAGTGGAGTGTCTCCCTGGGTTGATAGATCATCGGGCGTGCCTTTGGCATTCTTTACATTTTCAAACAAACTCATTTGCGTCTTTTTTCATGTCGACCCAATAATAACCGGCTCTGATTATTTTCTGAATTAGCGGCTCGGCGCCGGAATGGTTCCCGCAAGTACCTTCATGGATTTCCCTTAAAATGTACAGTGTCGCCCGGTCCCAGACATATCGCGAGTGGGCCGCAAAATGTTCTTCTGAACAAGGTTCCGTCATCGGACAAGCTGAACTAGGCTGCCTTCGTGCGTAGAGCCCTCGACTTTTTTGGATCTGAGGGGAGTTTGCCGGAACTGAGATATTCTACATATTTGTTCCTCCAATACCAAGTTAGACTTGTCGAATTGATTTTAGCATGGCCTTCTTCCATTACCGACCTCATGAGCTATACGACCTTTCCAGAATCGACCTCGTCGTCTTCAATCAACGACCCCAAGCTGGTGAGGGCGTCGGCCTCGCTGTTTTGATCCCGAGGTATATGTTGTAAGGTCCATTCTTTGAACCGATGCAATGTCACTTGCAGTTTGTCTAAGTATCTCTAGGTTCACCCTTCCCTGACCTCGAATATTCCATTGACTTGATTTACTACAAGGAGGGAGTCGCACTTGGCTTCGATGACTTCTGTTCCTAAGCTCTTGGCTAGTTCTAGGCCTGCAATCATGGCTTTATATTCTGCCTCGTTGTTAGTCAGTTTCACAGTTTTAATAGATTGTCGAATTATGTTACCAGTTGGTGGCTTCAACATGATGCTAAGTCTAGATCCCTTCGCGTTCGAAGCACCATCTGTGAAAAGGGTCCATATTCCTGAAGGAGTTCCTGAGCCAGCTAAAAACTCTCTTTCGACCTCGGGCATTAGGGATGGTGTAAAATCGGCCACAAAGTCTGCCAACACCTGAGATTTGATGGCAGTTCGAGGTCGATATTCAATGTCATACCCACTTATTTTTATGGCCCATTTGGCCAATCGACCTAAGAGCTCGGGCTTATGCATCACATTTCTTAATGGTAAGCCTTTACGACGCATATGGGATGACATTGGAAATACGGTTTCAGTTTCCTAGAAGCGCTTAACAAAGCGAGCACCAATTTTTCCAAGTGAGGATACCTAGTCTCGGCTTCGCCTAATGTTCTACTGACATAATAAATCGGGAATTGTGTACCTTGTTCTTCTCGGACTAGGACTCCGCTTATCGCTATCTCTAAGACTGCCAGGTAAAGTACAGCTATTCGTCCATCCTCGGTCTATGAAGCAATGGTGGGATCGATATCTTTTGAGTTCTTCCAAAGCATGCTGGCATTCCGGAGTCCATGAAAAGTTGTTCTTCTTTTTCAATAGATCGAAGAATCGGTAGCTTTTATCGGACGACCTCGAAATGAATCGCCCTAAAGCGGCTATCTGTCCGGTCAATTTTTGCACGACTTTCACATTATCTACGATCGTGATGTCCTCGATAGCCTTGATTTTCAGGGTTAATCTCGATTCCTCGATTTGAGACCATGAATCTAAGGAATTTACTTGAACCCACACCAAACGCGCACTTTTCTCGGTTCAACTTCATGTTGTACTGCTTCAACACACTGAATGTTTCATGCAAATGATTTATATGGTCCTCTGCTCGCAGGGATCTAACTAACATATCGTCAATATAAACCTCTATTGTCTTTCCTAGTTGTTTCTCGAACATTCGGTTTACTAAGCGTTTGGCTCCAGCATTTTTTAACCCAAATGGCATTACATTGTAGCAGTACGTGCCATATTTAGTGATGAAGGAAGTTTTTTCCTGATCACCTGGGTCCATCCGTATTTGGTTGTAGCCGGAGTATGCGTCGAGAAAACTAAGGGTCTCATGGCCGGCAGTAGCATCGATATAATCTACACACATTCTTAATTTATTCCCTTTTTTAGGGACTACCACTATGTTTTCCAACCAATCTGGGTATTTAACCTCCCGAATATACCCTATCTTTAGAAGTTTAGTTACCTCATCCTTGATGAACGCATGTTTGATTTCGGACTGAGGCCTCCATTTTTGTTTGACTGGATGGGAACTTCGGATCCAGACTCAGCTTGTGAGTGGTTATCTCTGACGGTATACCTGTTATATCAAGGTGGGACTAAGCGAAGCAGTCTTCGTTAGTATTAAGGAATCGATTAAGTTTTTTCCTAAGCTCGGAGCTCAACCCCGAGCCCAGGTATACCTTTCATTCGGGCAAGTTTTCTCGCAGTGTGACTTGTTCCAGTTCCTCAACAGTCGATTTGCTGGCATCGAAATCATCGGGGGTGATGAAAGATCTGGGAATTCCATAATCATCATCCTCGACATATACTTGTTTATCCAAATTTGCGGAAGATGGTATCTGTGATTGCTATTTTGTCTTGCTCTCGACCCTTTGGTTAGGAGCCGTTAGTGTTGGTGTCATTTCTTCCATCGCAAACATCTCTTTAAGTGGTTTTTCCCCGTAAACCGTTTTAACTCCATCAAGTGTTGTAAACTTCAACACCTGGCGTAATGTCGAAGGTACCGCCCTCATGTCATGGATCCATGGCCTTCCAAACAGAGCATTGTATCTCATGTCCGCTCTGATCACACAAAACTTTATTTCTCGAACGGTTCCAGCTGTATTTATTAGCAACATTATTTCCCCCTTGGTCGTCTTACATGCCATATTGAACCCGTTAAGTACTTGGACTGTAGGAACGATCGGTCTGATAGGCTGAGTTGCTCCACGACCCACAATCAGATTATATTGACCGAGCTACCTAGGTGTAGTCGATTAACACACGTTTTACTTGAACTTTATGTATAAGTACAGATATTACCAGTGTGTCATTGTGGGGTTGTAAAATTCCTTTCGCATCCTCATCGTTAAAAGATAAAGTCCCCTCCGGCATGTAATCCCGAGTGTGCTTTTCCCTAATGATGGATATTTTGGTACGTTTCAACATCGGCCCTTGAGGGGTATCGACTCCACCGATAATCATGTTGATTGTATGTTGAGGTTCTTCCTAGCCTGTCTGTTTATTCCTATTTCCAAAGTGATTGTTTGCTCGGTCACTCAATAATTCTCGAAGGTGTCCGTTATTGATTCACCGGGCTACTTCTTCTCTCAATTGCCAACAGTCTTCTGTTTTATGACTGTGAGTGCCGTGATATTTGCATATCTGATTAGGATCCCTTTGGGTTGGATCAGATTGCAATGGTCGAGGCCATTTAGTATCTTTGATGTGACCGATAGCAGATACTATAGTGGCAGCATCAACATTAAACTTATACTCCGATAATCAAGGTGCTTCTTTATGCCCGATGGTCCTTTCGAAATTGCTTTTGGTCATGAGCCCTGGCTATTCTGACCTCGATCATTTCTCCTTTCATGTCTTAGAGAGTTTTGCCCGGATACGCTGATTTTTCTGTCCCCGTGATACGGCCGATGTCGCTCTCTATTCGATCTTGGTTCGCGACAAACTTCCCTTCGGATTTTGTCATAAGCTCTAACGGGGTAAATGGATCCCGAAGAGGCTCCGAGCTGATCGTCTTCGACTCAGATTCTTGACTGGTACCGGTTATGTACTTCAGCCCATGTGACGGCAGGGTACTTTATTAAGCTCTGTTTTAGCTGTTGTGAAGCCGTCGAGCTTCGAACATTGAGCCCTTGAGTGAAAGCTTGAACAGCCCAATCGTCTGTGACCGGTGGCAGATCCATTCATTCCATTTGGAACCGGGACAAGAACTCTCTGAGCATCTTGTTATCCTTCTGCCTGACTTTGAAAAAGTCCGATTTTTGCGTTTTGATCTTGATGGCGCCTGTGTGTGGCTCACAAAAGAATCTACAGGCATAGAAAACAAGTCAATAAAATTAGGGGGTAAGTTGTGATACCATGTCATGGCTCCTTTCGACAGGGTTTTCCCAAATTTTTTCAACAGAACGAATTCGATCTCGTCATCCTCCAGGTCGTTCCCTTTGACACCGCATGTATATGCGGTTACATGCTCGTTTGGGTCGGTCGTTCCGTTGTATTTGGGAATTTCTGGCACACAAAAATTTTTGGGTATCGGTTTTAAAGCCGCGCTCGGTGGAAAAGGTTTTTGCACGAGCTTTTTGGAACCTAGGCCTTTTAATACTGGGGGTGCTCCTGGGATTTGGTCAACCCTGGAGTTGTAGGTTTCCACTTTCTTGTTATTTGCCTCGATTTTCTTCTCCCCGGATTCTATTCGTTTAGTTAGTTCTTCGAGCATCTTCATAATTCCGGGGTTTGCCCCAGATTCACACTCACTCAACCTTCCTACAACCGATCCATCCTTCTAGGTAATTTCCCCGTAAGGGCCAGGCTCAACCCTGTTCGAGATTTGGCTTCGGTTTTGTAACTGAGCTATCGCTCCCTGTTGGGCTTGCAATATTTCGAAGATCATCTGGAGGCTGATCCCATCCCTTTCATCATTTTGGGAATTTTGTGTCACCGATCGGACTCCCCTATGAACGCTATTTGAGGGGCCAGTAAGCTGATCTGCATCGACTGCCACTTGTGAATTAGCATCGATTGGAATTTCGTCACTGTGCACTATGTTATTATTTTCGCCTTGATGATCGAATTCGTTATCAACGTGCAGAGGTGCTGATTGAGAGTTTGACATTTCCGTATTGCTACCTGGTATCAGAAACACTTTAAAGAGCAAGTGTGAAACAATGTGTGTGACAAAACGTTGTACCAAATATCCACTATTATCCTTAGCCCCACGGTGGGCGCCAAACTGTTTACCCTAAATTTCGGATAACAATTGAATTTATACGTGATTTTAAGGATATGTGGCCTAATTTGATACAAATGGTGAATAATATAATGAAAGTTGAAATTAAGTGATAAATGAAAAAAGAAAAACAAACCACCCGAGTTAGACACTCTTGGCCGTTGGTTAATCCTTCTTGGGCAGAAACTGATTAT
The DNA here is from genome assembly GCA_002018475.1 of Nicotiana obtusifolia. Classification (NCBI taxonomy): domain Eukaryota; kingdom Viridiplantae; phylum Streptophyta; class Magnoliopsida; order Solanales; family Solanaceae; genus Nicotiana; species Nicotiana obtusifolia. The sequence goes on along the minus strand of MCJB01021908.1, from coordinate 125,755 downwards.
AATGAAAATTGAAACAAATTGATGATAAAATGATTCAAGAGAGCAATATATCACTATTTTTTTATTATTATTGATGATTCGTGAAAAGGGTGTCTGGTAGATAGTTCAACTCTCCCTTTATATATTGGGGGGGAGGGGGGGTCGTACATCTGGTGCAACTTTATACAAGATAAAAATCTCCGCACAAGGTAAAAAATCTCCCGATTTGCTAGTTAAGCTGTTTCTAGTGATTAGTGCCAAGATTCCTACCTTGATGTTCGTCACATTACGGATATTCCGGTTTTCCGTCATTTAGGTTTAATGATCTTCCCTCGGACATTTTCGAAGTCAGGCTCGATTTCGGACCACGGGCTTGGTGTTCTCGAGGTTGGACATTCTGGTTTCTTCTTCCGCTTTGATGAGGTTCGGGTTCGATCTTCGACCCTACGCATTCCAAACCCGATCTGTCGTGTAATAGTTGAACTTGATATTAACCATATAGAGTCGAGCCCGATTTCGACCACATATAGATGGGCCCGATTTCGACCGTATACAATAATAAACTCAGTGTAATCTCACAAGTGGGGTCTGGGGATGGCAGTGTGTAGGCACCACAAGACCCTACATTGCGAAAATAGAGAGGTTGTTTCTGATAGATTCTCGGCTCAAGGAAAGACGAAAAAGAGGCAAGTAGCTAGCAACACTTCATTAACATGATGTTTCAACTATACATTCCTAATGAACAAGCTTCATTTGGAGCTTTAACTAGGCATATATAAATGGAGAGATCCTTGTTTTCGGTACAGAGTGGGTAAGCTACTTGGTAGTAATTAAAAGAGCCATCATGGCTGTAATTCCGTAGAATATCAACTTGGCAAAGTTTGTGTTTTATATATTTATAGAGAATGTATATCTTATTCTGGATGCTTGTTGGTATAGATCGAAAGAAAGGGTGTTAAATTTCCAGGAGCCACGCATTTTCGATAATAGTATCCAAAGTTAGGAAACCCTCACCTTTCTTGATTTGTATTTCCATATTGTAAATAATGAAAGTTGTCACGTTGAGGGTTTATGTATGATTAATATAATGACGAAAGACCAAAAGGAAATAAACAGTTAAAAATGCCTCCCAAGAGGAATCTTTATAATAAACAAAGAAATCCTTATAAGACGCTGCACTATGTCTCTTTCACGTGGCTCGACATTAGGGTCTATGCCTTTTGGTTTAGAGAAGGAGGAAGAGGCTACAATATCGAAAAAAATTGCTGCTTTATAGTACTCCACCGTTAGTTTATATAGATTTATTTTTTTAGTCCGTTTAAAATAGAATGATTCTTTTTAAATTTAAAAATAATTTAATTTTTATGGTTATATAAATATTATGATATGTTTAAGATCATAATTTTCCAAGAGTCTTCATTTATTTTTTAAATTCTGTCTTGAATCAAATCATGTCATATAAATTGAAACGGAGGAAGTAGTAACGTTTTCATCCCTTTGGAACTGTTTTTATGGGTTTCACTTTTCTTGCAAGATGAATGTAGTTTACTTAGTTGGTACACAAAGAATTGGCCAGAGTGAAGAAAAGATTACAACTTTATGATTTTATTTTTCTTTTTGATATGAAGGTTTTCTTGAAGAAGAATAAAAATTTAAAAGAAGTAAATTTTTCGTGTTTGGCATTTTTATGATTTAAGATAGTGGATTAGCTGTGAAGTGTAAATGGTTTTTTGAAAAATGTTTTATTAAATGTATTTTCCTCTTTGGTTTACTGGACAAACAGAAACAAGGGATTTTAAATGATATCTATTATTATGATGTGAAGTTAAGAGAACTTGTCAACTTAGGCAACCCTCCTTTTATCATGGTTAAAGAGAAATTGGTACTGGTGATTCCTGGCTCATGGAGGAGTGACTAAAAAGAGAACACAATGGTTAAGTCCTCGTTCTTTTACTAAAGGAAAAACATCCTAAAGATGTAAATGCAACTAAATCAGGACAATTCGTATAGCTCAGAAACCCACTTATTCTAAAGGTCTACTGTTTAAATTAACCTCATAAGGATATATACCCTATGTTACTAGTCCTTTGCTTTTTAAAGGCATTCGGTTTCAAAACCTACTAATTCAATTAATTCAAATTCACGTCCGCTAAGTCATTTCACTATTTAAGTTAACTCACATTCAGATCGGGTAAGAAACTCACTAATTCAATTAATGCAAATTCATGTTGGATATGTTGTTTCACCAATTCAATCAATTCAAAGATGGACTTTTCATTTTCAAGACTCGAATATAAGACTTTTAATCAAAGTTGAAAAAATCTCAGTCATCGTACTATTTTTTAAAATAATATTTTCTTGATCAATTGGGTCTAATGGCATATACATCAATTGTTTTTTGCCAAAAGTTTTTTTTTTTGGTTGCCAGAAGTGCTTCTTTGCCAAACTTAAGGTGGCTGACGAAGCTTTTTGAAGGAAAAAAGTAATTTTGAGTAGAAGCAAATTGAGAATCAGAAAAAAAGTAACTTCTTCCTAAAAGTACTTTTTTGAAAATTACTTTTGAAAATAATACACTTATAACCATTTTTTTAGAACCCGGCCAAATAGTACTGATGCTCAAAAGTGTTTTTCAATTTAATTAGCCAAACATAAATTACTTCTCGCCAAAAATACTTTTGAAAAGTACGAAAAACCACTTTTCAAAATAAGTTAATTTTAGAAGTTTGAACAAGCAGACTATAAAGCTAGTAGAGGGTTTCTTGTATCATTCATCCTTAAATATTTGGGATAATTTCAAAACCTCCTAGGTTTGGCTTTATAACACTGATTTCTCTTGCTATTTCTGATATTATGCTTCACTCACTTATTTTGATTTTATTGTAATAATTATTTTATTTTATTTATCATTAACACGAAAAGAAAATTAGTTTGACCAGTTTGCCCTTTCTAATGCTGAATTTTTTTGATAATTAACTTGATGAATATCTTATCTAAGAAATTCTTGTAGAATAAAAAGTAATCTTAAAGATAATGTTCAAATAAAAAAGATATTATGTGAAGATGGACTAGAGAAGCCACAAAACTGTTCATAAAGGACTCCTTAATCATCACGGAAATATAAATGCAGAAAATTTATTTTTTTGTTGGAAAAAGACTACATATTATTGATTTTAAAACTAAGGTCGTTCATGTGACGACCCAGCTAGTTGTCTCATGAGTTACCGTTCTGTTTTTTCCGTTTCTACCTTATTATGCTTCGTTATCCGTGTTTTATTTAATCACATTGAATGGTTTGCGTTCGGAGTAGATTTGGTAAGAAATGAGACAATTAGTCTCTTTCAAAGAAGGTTTAAGTTGTAAAAGTCAATCGGATGTTGACTTATGAGTTAGAGGGCTCGGATGTGAATTCCGACGATTCGATTAGTTTGGGGAGATGATTTATGACTTAGGAGTGTGATCGGAATTGGTTTAGGAGGTCCGGTGTAGAATTAGGCTTGAATTGGTAGAGTTAGTATTTTGGCGATTTCTGGTTGTTAGGCGAGATTTTGATCCGAGGGTCGGAATGGAATTCCGAGAGTTGCTATAGATTCGTATGGTGATTTCGAACTTAGGCGTATGTCCGGATTTGAAATTGGAAGTCCGTAGGACAATTCAACGCATTTTGGCAAATGTTGGAAAATAGAAGATTTTTGGAAAAGTTTGACCGGGGAGTTGACTTTTGATATCGGGGCCGGAATCCAGTTCTGAAAATCTTCATAGGTCCGTTATGTCATTTATGACTTGTGTGCAAAATTTGAGGTCAATCGGACTCGATTTGATAGGTTTCGGCATCGAATGTAGAAGTTGGAATTTGTTAGTTTCATTAGGCTTGAATTGGGGTATGATTCGTGTATTTAACGTTGTTTGATATGATTTAAGGCCTCGACTAAGTCCATAATATGTTGTAGGACTTGTTGGTATATCCGAACGGGGTCCCGAATGGCTCGGGTGAGTTTTGGGTGGTTAAACGGACTATTTCATCGTTGGAAAGAAAAATCTGCATAAATGTCAGAAATGCTGTCCAAAATGCGGACAGCATGTTGATTATGCTACGCCGAAATGCTATAGCAAAGTGTAACAGATTTCAATGTCAGAAATGCTACCAAAATGCGGACAGCATGTTGATTATGCTACGCGATGCTGTCCAAAATGCGGACAACATGTTGATTATGCTACGCGAAATGCTATAGCATTTTCAACACCTGAAAGTTTTATTTGTTCCAATTTTTGACCCCTTTATGAATAGAAATAAGTGCCCATTTGCCATGCAAAACCCATTTTCGTTACCTATAAAGAGAAACACCTCCAAACACCATAAAATCACCGCAAATCAACCTCAAAACTATATCCAAAAGAGATTTTCTTGAACAAATTCTTAAAGAAGGGGGTTTTGACCATCTTGAACATAATTGGAGCTAGAGAACTCGGATTGAAGCAAAATCTTGAAGGATTTTTGGAAGATTTTCGAGAGAAACATTGGGGTAAGTGTTCTTAACTCAATCTTGATCAAATTACCCAAACCTATTGCCATTCTAGTATATAATTGGTGATTTAAGTTGGAGAAAATTGTGGAAACCCTTAAGTTTAGATTTTAAGACTTGGAGGTCTAACCAATGTCGGAATTCGATAAATCTTGTATGGTTGAACTCGTGGGAAGATAAGGAACCCGTTGAGGTGAAAAATTACTAAATTTCGAAAAAGTGGGCCCGGGGCTCGGGTTTTGCTAATTTTGGGATTTCTTAGTATTTATTGATTATTTTCGCGTGGGCTTTGTTCCCTCAACATATTGTGACATATTAGTTCTAATTTTGGATAGATTCGACGCACGTGGAGGCCAATTTAAAGGGCAAAGGCATCGCAGGCTAAGGACTTAGCCGGTTTGAGGTGAGTAGCGATTGTAAATGATGTTCTGAGGGTTTGAAACCCCGGATTGCACATCGTAGTGCTATATGGAGGTGAGGCAAGCGCTCGATGATGAGCGTGAGGTCGTTTGGGGATTGTGACTTGGTCCGTCCCGATTGATGATTTTTACTATATATTTGATTGAAACTTATTTGATATCATCATGAATTGGGCTGATTGCCATATTTGGGCCCCGTGCCGGTTATTTGAACCCTTCAGGGGTAGTTATCACTGTCTCCTCACTGTCTGATTCATTACTTGAACTCATTCATGTTGTTTTTCACTATTTTTACAAAACAACCATTTTTACTCAGTTTTTGAGATTTAAATGACATTTTAAATGATGTAAATGGATCGGGTGGCATGCCACCGCGGGATCGGGTGGCACGCCGCCACGGATATGATATAAATGGATCGGGTGGCACGCCGCCACGGATATGATATTGCGCTTGGGCCGTAAGGGGCCCCTCCCGGAGTCTGTACATCCCCAGCGAGCGCAGGGTACCCAGAGATATTACAGTTGGTAACAATGACAACTGTAGGTTACAGTTGGTAACAATGACAACTGTAGGTTACGGTTGGTAAAAATGACAACCGGTAACCAGAGATATTACAGTTGGTAACAATGACAACTGTAGGTTACATTTGGTAACAATGACAACTGGTAACCAGGGATATTACAGTTGGTAACAATGACAACTGTAGGTTACAGTTGGTAACAATGACAACTGGTAACCAGAGCTGTGAGATTGATACTGAGCCCAGGGATAATACAGTTGGTAACAATGACAACTGTAGGTTACAGTTGGTAACAATGACAACTGGTAACCAGAGCTGGGGAGATTTTACTATTTTAAATGATACTGAGCCCAGGGATGTTACAATTGGTAACAATGGCAACTGGTAACCAGAGCTAAGAAGATTTTTAAATAATTTCTTACTGATTTACTATTTTCAAGTAATGGTTTTACTGCTTCATTATGCATTGCCTTGTGCTCTACGTGTTTCCTTACTTTCAGTCATTATTTATATGTATTACTCACTGAGTTGGAAGTACCCACATTACTCCTTGCACCATGTGTGCAGATTCAGGCGTTATTGATTCCGCTCCGAGGCATTGACTACGACTGTCAAAGCGGTGATTCAGATACTACGAGGTAGCTGTTGGCGTCCGCAGCCCCGTATCTCTTTTATCTTGTTGTTTCCACTATCTTCAAACAATTGTGCCAAAGATATTGTAATAGTAATCTTATTATTAGGATTTTCATTAGTTGCTCATGACTTTGTGACACCCCGGTTTGGGCTGTTGTTGCGATGGTTCACTATGTTTTTCCGCAAATGACTGCTATTAAACTGTGTTGTATTGTTCTCTTGTTAAATTAACTGCTCAAAATGAGTTATGGTTCGAATTGGCTGGTTTTGTTTTCACGAGAGGCGCCATCACGACCGAGTTTGGGATTTGGGTCGTGACAGTTCAGTACATGCGGGAACTGATATTCGAGTATATATCATTTCCCAAACAGTCTTTGCAATAAAATAAGAAAGCATAATCGGGAGGGTAATCCCCAAACACAATATTTTCCAGATAAATTATGTAAAATACAAGTTTTTTCATGGTTTGCAAGATAGCCTGCCCCCGTATTAGACTTCCTGATTTTATTCTTAACGAATTCTGAAAAAAGATATTTATCTAATTAATATATAATAATAATATCAGAAAAGGTTAACGGGCCATTATAATTATTTTGCACTAATAATAAAACAATAAAAATAATTGTTATAAAAAAATTGAAAATAAAGAAACTAAACGTGATATGAATTATGAAAAAACATAAGAGAAGTTAATGTTGCCAAAGTAAATTTGAAGGAAGTTACTTGAAATTATTCACTTTTTAATATATAATTTAATTTCTCTTTTTCAAAGAGAAAAAGAAAATTAATCCTAAAAGAAATATCAAGATCCAGAATCTTCGGCATAAACTGACTTGGTATTACGGCAAAACTTAACATATAAAATTGCATTGATCATGTTCATATTTAGAAAATTAATTCTTTTCCCTTTTTAAGAAACATTTCTGCATTTGTTTGATTTTGTTGTCTGTTGTACCTTAAGCAAGTCATTCTATTCATTGGACTATCTGGTTTTCCAGTATCTTCTTGATTATATTAACATGCTAATTCCCTTATATTCAAAGATGACTGTGTTTCTTAATCCTCTAAATTAAAGCAAGGAATTTCGATGATTTGACTATGAAACATTTTTAATTTTTGGTAACTTTGACATTTGATGCTCTTATCCCATATTCAAAAAAGAAATCATTAATTTGAAGTTCAATCACTCCAATACTCAAATATTTTCATTTTCCAATAATCATACTATTGAATATCTTGAGTCTCAATACTAAACTATTTTTGTAAATCAAGCAATAGATTCTATTCATCACCGCGGGTTGTGATTGGTGATGTGGTAATACTTTATTTTTTACCAAAAATTTTGTGTTCGAACCTTAGTATAGATCACCTTTATTAGGGAGCGTCCTATCCCAATGTAAAACTTCTCTATGAAAATCAAATTTAAACTGAGTCATCCCTAACTCATATAAAAGGGGTTCTAAATCTAATTTTGGAGAGATCGTGCCACTTTGGAGGACAACTACACGCTGGGAGCATATTGGATTAAGGATTAGAGATTTCTGCTGTCGTACTACCAGAAAATTGACGTATGGCAACGGTTCAAAAACTGTTGCAATAGGTATCAAAACCGTTGCAATATTGAAACGGTTTTGGGACCGTTCCATTAGGTTGCGTGCCAATAGGTCTAATGCGACGGATTATTGCAACAGTTCTAAGACCGTTGCATAGATCTATCTATCGCAACGGTTTGGAAAACGTTGCTATCGTCCAATCTGTTACAACGGTTACTTTGTCAAGTGGGACGGTTCAAAACCATTGTTGTATCAATTTATGCAGCGGTTCTATAGGCTATTATAACGGTTTTATGCTATTGCAATGGCTCAAATTACATATTAGGACAGTTATGAAAAGCTATTGCAACAACTTATTGAGGCTGCTGTAATGATTTTATGGTCTACTGTAACTATTTATGAAGCCTATTGCAATATTTTTATAAAGTGATAATATACCCTTTTATTTTATTGTAAATAGTTATATATCTGTATAATAATATATTTCACTGTTATACATATTGCAAAAGGAAATTATCCATTAAAAAAAATCATGATCTAAATGTCCAACTAGTAACATAATTATATCTGTAGAGTACTGAGAAAAAGTTATAACATAAAAAATTTCTAGAATATCTCATCAAACTAATGTTTAATCAACAATCACATGATTCTAAATATCATCTTCATTGATTCCATGTGCTCTTTGCTCATTTGATCCACCTAGAAATGATGATAAATAAAGTCAATGCCTTCAAAAAGTATGACTAAAGAAAAAAAAATTAGCAATGTGGGTTGTGTGTGCTTTTTACTATGGTTCACATATTAAGAAAATATAGATTGTAACTTCTACATCAGTTTTCCAAGACAGATTAAGAAGTAACAAGTTCAAACATGAAACTACTTCCAACTCTACCAATAACCTCCTTTCCCAAAGTAATATAACTATATAGAATTAATTTTAATTCACAAATAAGAAAATGATGGAACGAACACTTTGTAGACCTTTCTAGGGGAAGGCAATTTAATCTAAATTGGATCTGTTGCTATATCCTACAATACTTGTGTCATTCTGCAATAAAATGATATATCTCATTTTTTTACACAAATATTTTTCGCAACCTCCTAAAAGTATGATTATAAGAATTTAGCTGGAACCCAAAGTTATCGTATAGTATTTAATAATGAATGTTAAGCTAAAAAAGTACTCATGAGTGCCAAAAGCTAGCCTACAGTTTCTAGCTCTTAGCAATTTAACTTCTACAACTATATTAGCGGCACAAGTAAAGAGAAGCAATAAGATAGGAAAAGTAAAAGAAGCATCAGACAAGTCACTGAATTTCATTTTGAATTATAATTATATCAGTCAAAATATAAGCGATTTAAAATTTTAATGTCTACAAATACTTATTCTTGGTCAGCGGAATTAAAGATCAACCAAAAAAACTCAGCATATTAAATAAAGCAAAGAAGCAAAAGTAATATCGGATAAGCTCCAACCAAATGAGTAATCATCAATAAATGGATAGAAAAGTCTATTTGAAAGATACTTGGACTCGAATATAATTATTAAATTTTGCCTCTATCAGTTAAGCTGCACATAACCTGTATAATATAATTTGGAGCAGTAATTATTGGCAGATTTAAACCTAACAAGATGTGAATTACAATTAAATATATGTCAATAAAATTATAACAATGAACCACCTTATTGACACCAAATTTATCTTGTTTTTAGTTCCAACATATCTAGGAAGTATATGTTGAAAGTGAATCTTAATATATGTTTGAATTTTATTTGATATGTTGGAGGGGATGAATATGGGGAGAATGAGATCTAATATAATAACAAAGAGTAAATATTTTAAACATATTAAAGAAAAATGGTAAAGCTCAAATGATTAAGTAATATTCAAGAAAATTAACTTACTTATAGTTCTAGGAGTTCTTTGAGCATATAAGGCAAGTATATCATGGAGAAAATTGCAAACTAGCACGGCATGAGCAAGTGCTGAAATACAGATTGTGGTGTAGAAGAGGGCAAGCTTGAAAACGCCAGTATATTACCACATCCAAGACCAAGGTAAGCAAATACTTTGTAGTTAGTTACTTGCTCTATAACATATATTTGGATACAATATTATAAACTGAAATAGAGTAAGCTCAAATGAAGTAGCATGAATAAGGTGCGCTTGATAAAATTATTAACTATCTGAGTTGTAGGTTAAAAAGACCATATAAAACAACACTAGGGTACCCCCTCCCTCCACCTAGCAGAGCAAGAAATCAAACAGAGATAAAGTGGCACAATATTGATTTTGTTAGTATTCCAGCTTTCAAAAGCTATAATTTCTAGTATAGCTTCAAACAAAGTCGGATGCATTGAGTACATTGTATAATGTAAAGATACACTAAACACACATGGTAGAAACACTAAAAGTAGAGCTTTAAAAGGGGTGACTTTTGATAAAGATAAGTAGTATCTTTATCAGCTTTGGTATTTATATTTATTTTGACGCATCAGCAGACTTTCAAGTTTGAATAGCAAGGTAAGCTATAATTTCCAAAGTGACTAGTTAGCAATATTTTGATTCATAAAATAAAAGTGGTTATGCTACAGACTTACAAAGAAATTCTAAATCCAACATTTAATAGTTTTGTTTTGCTTATTTGTAGGTTCGATAGGTTAAGCATTGGGGTTCTTGGATAACAAATTCAAAATACCGTGGAACCGCTCTTAAAGTGAGAAGTTGTTACCATAGAGTGAATGGGAACTGAATATCAATACTTTCCATCAGCTCCGACACCGAAAAGTCCCAATCCAGCATGCGAATTCATTTTTCTAGCTACATCAATTCTCCATTGTACATTTTTCACAAATTTACACTTTTTAGTCTATAAAAACACTTACATTCAATAAATTAAAAGTTTCAATAGCAAAGTGGGACAACTATATGATTTTTATATCATTGATTGTGATCCAGTTGTGAAAAATATTAGGAGTACTTATATCCAGAGTAATAACAAAATCCCATAGGAAAACTCAAAGCAAATCAGAAGTAGAAAAATATATAAAGTTAATCACACAATAACATATTGTACCCCCAGTACTACTCATTCTGAATCTTGCGACTCATCGGGTACCGTCCACTTATATAAAAATAGAAATTAGAATGAAATCTATGGTTTTACTGAGAAAAATAAAGAAAAAAAGATGGGATTATAGTATTGAAGAAACCCTAACAAATCCCCAATATAGATACTTCAATCAAAACCAAAATAATAGAGTAAATAAGAAATTAATTTGTTGAACAAGAAAGAAATGTTTAATGAATAAAACCCAAAATCACCATGGAGCATATTACCTAAATTAGATCTTGTATCTTGACCAGTCTCTTCTTGATAGTCAGTGACCTACACAGATCTGAGAGTGTTAAAGCCTGCTTCGATAAGATTGGAGCTATGGGTTTAGATGGTTTTAAAGTTGTGTTCCACAGATCTCAGTGTTAAAGTTGCGTTTGAACACTTGTTCTTAGCATACGATTTTCTGATGTATTTGAAGCTATGTGGATATATTAGAACTTAAAATAAAAAATAAAAATAAAATAAAGGTTCTGGGCGGGATTAGCGAAATTAGAAGGTGAAAATAAAGAGGGAATTAATAACCGTGGCAATAGATATTTTACTCAAAGACCGTTGCCGCAGAGGTATCTATTACAACGTTTGAAAGAACCGTTACGATAATTACACCTACGGGAACGGTTCATGCACTAATGCAACGACTTAACAGAAAAAATGTCTCAATCGCGCCAAAAGTCTATCGCAACGGTTAGAACCATTGCAATAGAGTGTCTATTACAATGGTTATTTTACTGTGAATTTGTTAAGACGACTATGTGTAGCTATAGGCCCAATTTCTCTCTGAAAATCCCCCAAACTTTTGCGTTAAACCGAGATCTCTAAGTCCAATATGAAATATGAAATAAACTCTCGATTTTGAAATTTAAGTCTGCTGCCCAGTGATTTACACATCGCGATCGCGGAATTTCCTTCGCTATCGCGAAGAACCAAAACTTCATCAGCCCAAAACCTTATACGCGACCGCAGAGGAATGGTCGCGAACGCGGTAAGAAATTTTCCAAAGCTTAGCGATCGCGTGCACACATTCGCGACTGCATAGAGCAACACATCTACCTCCCCAAGCCCCCTCTTCCTTCATTGCGAACGCGACACCACTCACACGTTCGTGATTCACTGACCTTCCAAGCTTCGTGATTGCGTAAACCATCTCGTGATCGCATAGAACAAATTCCATGCCTGCCGGTCTTAAAGCTTCACGATCGCGGCCCCTCTTTCGCAATCGCATAAGAGGAAACCAGAGCTGAGAAGAACCAGAACTTCAACAATTCCTCAATGGTCCGAAATACGCCGAACATGGTCCGAATACACCCGAGGCCCCCGAGACCTCAATCAAGCATACCAAAAAGTCCTAAGACATCATATGAGAACGTTCGAAACGTCAAATCACATGAAACAACACAAATTCTACGAATCACAACCCAAATTCAAGCCTATGAACTATGAACTTCCAAACCAATGCCAATTCATACCAAAACGATTCCTATTGACTCCAAAATTTACACACAAGTCATAAATGACATTATGGACCTATTCCAATATCCAAAATCGGGATCCGACCCCGATATCAATAAAGTCAACTCCCGGTCATACTTTTCAAAATCTTCCATTTTCCAACTTTCGCAAATTCGCGCCGAAACAACTTAAAGACCTCCAAATTAACATCCGAACACGCTCCTAAAACCAAAATCACCATACAGAGCTATTGGAACCGTCAAAACTCTATTTCGAAGTCATCTTACACAAGTTAAACCACGGTCAACTTTTACAACCTAAACCTCCAACTTAGGGACTATGTGTCCTATTTCACTCTAAAACTCACCCGAAACCAAAACCAAACACCCGCCAAGTCACAAAATCATAATATAACATAGAAGAAGCATAAATGAGTTGATCAGGGCTAAAATATTCAAAATGTCCGGTCGAGTCATTACATCCTCCCCCTCTTAAAATAAATGTTCGTCCTCGAACAAGTATAGAGACATACGTGAAGTGGTGAAAAGATGAGGATAACGGCTATGCATGTCATGCTCGGTCTCTCAAGCCGCCTCCTCGACCAGTTGACCTCTCCACAGCTACTTTATCGCCTACTTTGATTTCATGTTTCTGTAAAATATATACACGAATCATTTTGGCACTAGAACCACCCCTTTTCTGGATCAACCTCACATCAATAACCCGACCCTTGCCACCTATAGGTAGTTTTAGACAAGTTTCTTTTGAAGTAGATACCTATATACCAAGTGCTTTTGAGTGAACTGAACTCTTGGACTGGCTGAAAGGGAAAGGGGAAACTGTATAAGGTATTTTTTACTCGTTTACGAAACCAGTGTCAGAGGAAAGGATTGTTGCACTCTCTTGCTTGAACAAATTGACATTTGTGGATGCTTGTTCATTCGGGATTCTTCTTTCTCCATGGAATCTTCACTGAAACAATGTTCTTCGACCTTAACTTTCAAACATGCCTGTCCAAAATGGCCACCGACTCCTCAACATAGGACAAATCCATGTCCAACTAGACTGAGCTGAAAGCCAACACATGAGACGGATCGCTGTGCTACTTTCGGAGCATAGAAACATGGAATACTGGATGAACTGCAGCTAGACTGGGTGGTAGTGCAAGTCTATAAGCCACCTTTCCAATCCTCTTAAGAATCTCAAAAGGTCCAACATAACTAGGGCTCAGCTTGCCCTTCTTCTAACCTCATAACACCCTTCAAGGGAAAAATACGGAGCAAGACCCTTTCCCCAACAATAAATGCAATGTCACGAACCTTCCGATCAGCATAACTCTTTTGCCTAGATTGGGTTGTACGAAGCCGATCTCGAATCAATTTAACCTTCTCCAAAGTATCCTGAACCAAGTCTGTACCCAATAGCCTAGCCTCGCCCTGCCCAAACCAACCCATCGAAGACCGACACCATCCACCATACAAGGCCTCATACGGAGTCATTTGAATGCTCGACTGGTAGCTGTTGTTGTAGGCAAACTCTTTAAGCGGTAAGAACTGATACCAAGAACCCCCAAACTCCATCACACACGCACGAAGCATATCCTCCAATATCTGAATAGTGCACTCAGACTGTCCGTCCGTCTGAGGGTGAAATGTCGTACTCAACTCCACCAGCACGCCATGAAGCCTGACAATCTCGCGAATATAGACCTGAGTCAGCTGCTCTGAAGAATAAGTAGTCACAACTAGAATGAAATGAGCTAACTTGGTCAATCTATCCACAATTTCCCATACTGCATCGAACTTCCTTCGAGTCTGTGGGAGCCCAACAACAAAACCCATAGTAATATGCTCCTATTTCCACTCTAGAATCTCTAGCCTCGAAGCAATCCACCTGGTCGTTGATGCTCATACTTCACCTGCTGACAATTTAGGCACCGAGCTACATACTCCATTATGCCCTTCTTCATTCTCCTCACTAATAGTGCTGCCTCAAGTCCTGATACATCTTCGCGGCACCCGGATGAATGGAGTACCATGAACTACGAGCCTCCTGGAGAATCAACTCACGCAAACCATCCACATTGGGCGCACATAGCTTGCCCTGCATCCTTAGCACACCATCATCCCAATAGTGACCTACTTGGCATCGCCAGGCTGGACCGTGTCCTTGAGGACAAGCAGATGGGGGTTGTTATACTGACGCTCTCTGATATGATCATAAAGAGAAGACCGAGAAACCACACAAGCTAAAACTCAGCTCGGCTCCAACATCCAATCTAACAAACTGGTTGGCCAAGCCTGAACATCCAAGGCTAATGGCCTCTCTACTACCAGTAGTTATGCTAAACAGCCCAAGCTCTCTGCCTTGCGACTTATGGCATCGGCCACCATATTAGCCTTCCCGAGATAATATAGAATGGTGATATCATAGCACTTCGGAAACTCTAACCACCTTCGCTGTCGCAAGTTAAGATCCTTCTGTTTGAACAGATGCTGCAGACTCCGGTGATCAGTATAGACCTTACTAGGGACACCTTACAAATAGTGCCGCCAAATCTTCAGGGCATGAACAATAGCTACTAACTCAAGGTCGTGGACAGGATAGTTATTCTCATGCACCTTCAACTGTCTAGACACGTAGGCAATCACCCTTTCATCCTTCATCAACACTGCGCCAAGACCAATACGCGATGCATCACAGTGCACAATATAAGACCCCGAACCCGAAGGAAACACCAACACATGGGCTGTAGTCAAAGCTATCTTGAGCTTTTGAAAGCTCTCCTTACACTCCTCGGTCCACCTAAACGGAGCACCCTTCTAGGTCAATCTGGTCATAGGTGCAGCAATATATGAGAAACCCTCTACGAATCGACGGTAATACCTTGCCAAACCAAGAAAACTCTAGATCTTAGTAGCTGAAGATGGTCTAGACCAACTTTGCATTGCTTCAATCTTCTTTGGATCTACCTTGATCCCCTCACTCGACACTACATGCCCCAAAAATGCCACAGAATCAAGCCAGAATTCACACTTCAAAATTTTTGCATACAACTTCCTTTCTCTCAAGGTCTGAAGCACATTCTTCAGGTGCTACTCATGATCATTACAAACAAGACCGAAGCACCCCAAGGTAATACACTAGGCCAAATGAAACCCTTATCAAGAAACTCCTGCAACTGCTCCTTTAATTCCTTCAACTCTGGAGGGGCCATACGATATGGTGGAATAAAATGGGTTGAGTTCCCGGTAGCAAATAAAATACCGAAACTGATATCCCTATGGGGCTGCATGCCCGGAAGATCCACCAAAAATACATCCGGATAATCCCTCACTATCGAAATTGACTCAACGATAGAAGTATCAACACTGACATCTCTCACATATGCTAGATACAGATCACATCCCTTCTCAACCATCCGCTGAGCCTTTAGAAATGAGATAACCCTGCTAGGAACATAATCTAAAGTACCTCTCCACTCTAACTGTGGTAAACCTGGCATAGCCAGCGTCATATTCTTGGTGTGACAGTCAAGAATAGCATGATAAGGCGACAACCAGTCCATGCTCAAAATAACATCAAAATCTACCATAATAAGCAATAATAGATCAGCTCCGGTCTCAAAACCACTAAGAAAAACTAATCATGACCGATACACACAGTTAACAACAAGGGAATCTCCCATAGGTGTGGACGCATAGATAGGAGAACTCAAAGAATCACGGGATACACCCAAATATGGAGCAAAGTAAGATGATACATAGGAATAAGTGGAGCCTGGGTAAAATAAGACCGATGTAGATCTATGACAAACTGGAACAATACTTGTGATAATTGAGTCGGATGCAACTGCCTTCATCCTAGCAGGAAGAGCATAATATCTAGTCTGGCCTCCCCTTTTAAGGCGACCTCTATCTGACCGACCTCCACCTCTAGCTGGGTGTGCAGGTGGAGTGTCAACTGGTGCAGTAACCATGGCCTGAGGACCCGGTGGAATATGCGGAGCCTGAGTAGTCGGTGGAGGTGCACCCCTCCTGAGTCTGCGAAAATCCCTCACCATGTGATGAGTGTCACCATACATAAAATAAGCTCTCAGAGAACGTGGCCGCTGTGACTGGATCGGGCCTGATCAGCTGGACTGACCGCTAAATGCACCCCGTGTAGGAGGCGCACTAGACAATTGCTGTGCATAATAGGGAACTTGGGGCCTAGGAGTGGACGGAATACTGCTGGAAGTTGGAAGTGCTGAATGAACGGGGCGGCTCACATAGCCTTACCATGACGGGCTGTAACTAGGGCACGAGCACCATTGTATGTGCAAGAATCTCGATACCTCTTGGCCTCCCTCTCCTCTCTCTCCAGGGCCCACATATCCTCCAATCTCCTAGCGATCTCCGCTACCTGCTGGTTTTTGATGTCCATCTCCAGCTCTCGGGCTATGCTGAATCTGATACCGGGGTTGAGTCCCTCGATAAATCGACGAACTTGCTCTCTGGAAGTAGCAACCAACGCTAGTGCATGCCTGGAAAAATCATTGAATTGGACTACATGCTCCTATACGGTCATAGAACCCTGGCGCAACTGCTCGAACTCTGTGCGCATGTATCCTTGAGACTCTGGGGAAAAAACTTCTTCAAGAGCATATCTGAGAACTGATCCCAGGTGAGTGCAGCCACCTCGGCCGGACTACCCAACTCATACGCTCGCCACCACTGATAAGCCGCTCCCTTAAGCTGGAACGTAGTGAAAGCAACCGCACTAGACTCCACAATACCTATAGTACGAAGGATACAATGGCATTTCTCAAGAACCCTGGCATCCTATGATGCCAAACCGTTGAAAGTAAGAGGGTGGTACTTCTTGTACCTCTCGAGCCTGAGCTGCTCCTTCTCAGAAGCTGCTGCCCTAACCTTGGGCAGAACTGGGACGACCGACTGTATTGGTTTGACCTGTGGGACCTGGTCAACCTGGACCTGCTGCTCTGCGGTACGGGTGGCGGGAGTCTGTGTTCCTCCCCCTGCCTGAGATGTGGCAGGAACAAACGGATCAACCCTGCTTGAGCTAGAGTGCCAAACATGCTTAGAAACTAGGCGAGGGTCTCCTGAAGTGTTGGGGCAGTAATAGACATCTGAAGTGCATGCTCTCCAACTGGAGCTGCTGGTGGCTCCTCTATAGCAGCTCGTGCAGGTGCTCTGGCGGCACCACGTGGACGTCCTCGGCCTCTACCCCAGCCTCGGCCTCTCGCGGCTCTAACAGTTTCATAGTCTCCCGAAGATAAGTACATACGTATCCATACCGATCTGCAAGACTCTACTAAAGCTGCTTGTGACTCATAACACATATAAACCTAGAGCTCTAATACCAACTTGTCACAACCCCAATTTTCCTCCGTAGGATGTCATGATGCCACCTAGTCTCTAAGACTAGGTAAGCCTAACAAACATGTGGAAGTGAATGAAAACAATAATCTAAAATCTCAAAAACCCAACAACATATACAAAAAGGGAAATCTCTACAGCTCAAAGCATATACAATAGCCCAAATCCCGGCGTAATACAAGTCACAAGCTCTATGACAATACCAAAACCATTCTTATACAGCTTGTCTAGTATAAAAAGGAAAATATAAAAAGGGATGAAAAGGGACTCCGATGCCTACGGACGTGGGCGGTGTATCTTGAAGTCTCCAGATGCAAACTCAGCTCACTAGCACTGGTACTGATAAGATGTGCCTAGATCTGCATATAACGATGTGCAGAAGCGTAGTATGAGTACACCACAATGGTACCCAGTAAGTGCCAAGTCTAACCTCGGTAGGGTAGTGAAGAAGTCAGGTCAATGCCCTATTGGAATAATAATAAGAAACAGAGCGAAAGATATAACGATACAATGGTAATAATAATGGAAATGAAACAAATAATGAATTAACCAAAAATAAACTACATAGAATCAAGGAAATAATGCAACACGGAAGGAAACAAGGATTTGACATGTTAAGGAAACAAATAACAAAGACCAGTACAACAAATAAAGAAAGATCAACAAGGGCCATTGCCGAGGTACCGCCTCGTAGTCCCAAATCACAAAAGTAACTCATAGTCTTTCCTTATATCACCGCGGGAGCATTTACATTTAGTTTTGAAATTTTTTTTTCTCGAAATAACATCTTGCATTTTAGCCCACTTATCACACCACATGGCTTCTAGTAGTTCCCCTAATAGCCACGCGTATCAAAGCCACCTTATCTCATCTCATGCGTTTCAACACCCAGACCTTATACCACCGCATGCGTATCAATATCGCAACGTATCACAATTCGCACCTCAAGTGCCCAATATCATAACTTGCTAGAGAAACCAAACTATAACAGAATTTCACAAAGTCTCAACAATAACAACCGGAAGAATAACTCAATTGAATGATATTCACAACTTAACACTAGCCTCAATAGGAATCACGACCTTTGCAACTCAATACTAATTTCAACAACAAGATATTCCAAGAATAGCAATTTCACGTAAAGAATTTAACAGTTAAATAATGAATACAGAATAAAAGAAACAAGAACTTCAACTAAACATGTAAGCAATTATCAAGTAACAGATAAGACAAGTAGACATGTAAAATTAGACTAACATGATGACTATAACATGTTAAGGCAACTCAATTAAGGCATGCAAGGGATCTACATAACTAAAATCGAAAAATATTACATTTAGCCCGTGTACACACTCGTCACCTTGCGTACATGGCTTTCACATATCACAATTATTGCAAACAACACCAATCCTAAGGGATAATTCCCCCACACAAGGTTAGGCAAGTAACTTACCTCAAACCACGCTAAATCTTTCAACTAGAAGACCTTTCTCTCAATTATCCAACTCCGAACGACTCGAATCTAGCTAAACTAATTTCTTCTATAAATATAACTACAGGAAACTAATTCAAACAATGAAAATTACGATCCTTGCAATGAATTAAAAAGCCAACCCAAAAGTCAAATCCCGGGTTCGCGTCTCAGAACCCGACCAAGTTTACAAAATCCAAACACCCATTCAATATCGAGTCCAACCATACAGGAATTACTCAAATCCGAACTCAATTCGCCTTTCAAAACTCAAAAACTTAGTCTAAGAAGTTCTACCATTTTTTTTAAAAATTTTTCAACTCAAATCCCTAATTAGATGATGAAATTATCAATGGATTCATGTAAATTAACCAAAATGGAGTTAGGAACTTTTACCCCAATGTTCTCTCTGAAAATTCCCCAAACTTTTGCGTCAAACCAAACTCTCTAAGTCCAAAATATATATAAAATAAACCCTTGATTTTGAAAGTTAAGTCTGCTGCACAGTGATTTACATATCGCGATCGCGGAATTTCCTTCGCGATCGCGAAGAACAAAAACTTCATTAGCCCAAAACCTTATATGTGCAGAGGACTGGTCGCGAACCCGGTGAGAAATTTTCCAAAGATTCGCGATTGCATGCACACATTCCCGACCGCATAAAGCAACATATCTATCTCCCCAGGCCCCCTTTTCCTTCATTATGAACACGGCACCACTTACACGTTTGTGATTCACTGACCTTCCAAGCTTCGCAATCGCGTAAACCATCTCCCGATCGCATAGAACAAATTCCATGCCTGCCAGTCTTAAAGCTTCGCGATCATAGCCCCTCTTTCGGGTTCTCATAACAGGAAACCAGAAATGAGAAGAACCACAACTTCAGCAATTCCTTAGTGATCTGAAATGCGTCGAACATGGTCCGAATTACACCCGAGGCCTCCCGAACCTCAACCAAGTATACCAACAAGTCCTAAGACATCATACAAACACACTCGAAGCGTCAAATCACATCAAACAACACAAATTCTACGAGTCGCAACCCAAATTCAAGTATGAACTTCCAAATTCCCAAACCAACGCCGATTCATACCAAAATGATTCCGATTGACTCCAAATTTTACACACAAGTTATAAATGACATTACAGACCTATTACAACTTCCGAAATCAGGATCCGACCCCAACATCAATAAAGTCAACTCCCGGTCAAACTTTCCTAAATCTTCCATTTTTCAATTTTCGCCAATTCGCGACGAAACGATGTACGAACCTTCAAATCAATATCCAGACACGCTCCTAGGACAAAAATACCATACAGAGCTATTGGAACTGTCAAAACTCCATTCCGGAGTCATCTTCACACAAATCAAACTACGATCAACGTTTACAACCTAAACCTCCAACTTAGGGCCTATGTGTCCCATTTCATTCCGAAACTCACCCGAAACCAAAACCAAACACCTCGCAAGTCACAAAATCACAATATAACATAGAGGAAGCATAAATTAGGGGATAGGGGCTAAAATACTCTAAATGACCGACCAGGTCGTTACAAATACCTTAAATGTGTTTTTAATTAAAATTTGGAACATATATCATTAATTGACATTAAACATTCAAACATCTATATATATAATAAAGAATAAAAGAAAAAGTGAAACTTAAATATATTTAGTTAATACACATAATATTAAAATAACAATCATAAAACGATAATTATTTTTACAAAGTCATAAAATGACTATTGTTATTAAATTATAAAATTATAATAAGATATAAGATAATCTAAATTCAGGTAAAAACATTTAGGTAAGGATAAAATATCTTATATAATATAAAGTATTATAACATAGAGGGGAATTGAAAATATCAAGGGCAAATAGATATTAAAGAAACTAATAGCACGACGAGAATGTTTAATGTTCAAAGTTAAAGGATGTGGTTGATTTTGCAAAATTGCAGTATCTAAATGATTAGCACCTGTCAAAAAACCTTAAAGTCAAACTATATATTTGGGATGTATTGCTTAAGATACAGACAAGAACATGAAAGAAACCACTCAAATAACTTACTCCTTTCGTTTCACTTTATTTATCTTTTATTTGACTTGACTCAAAATGTAATAAAGGAATAAAGACTTTAATAAAAGTTTTGTTACCGTAAATATTCCATAACAATTTTAACAAGTTAATCATAATTCAACCTCTCTTGTCGAAAGTTACAATTTACAAGTGAAATATGAGAATGCAAACTGATCAGTTCATTTGTGCAATGAGGAAACATACTCCTTCTCCATGATCCTTTCTAAATCTTACCAATACCGTGCTTCACGTTCTTTTTTTAAAATCCAAATGTCCATCTTATAATAAAAAGAAAAAAGGAGGATTAATTTAGTCAAAATTTAGCCAAATATTTAACTTGTACAAAATATCATTTGCTTCATTCCTTAGATTACTCGTTTCTTCTTTGAATAGCCAACCAAGTTTCATTGGAAAAATTGACTAACCATTAAAGAAATTGCCAGGCCTTGCTATAAATACCTGTCTTCCCATACTAGTTTTCATACACAAATCACTACAAAGAAAATAGAAAGATCGTATTATATCTAAAGTATAGGAATATGGCAAAGTCACTAGTGAGCTACACAACCTTCCTTGCTCTCCTCTTGTGCTTCCTCCTTATTTCATCCAATGGTTGGTACTTCTTTTATTGTCATTTCGTTTGTGATATTGTATGCGTATATTTTAGCTCCAAAAGATTAGTGTTTTTACAACAAACTAACAGTATATATACCCGAATTCCAAGCTAGTTCTAGTTGGTCTCTCTATAAAGATTTGGACCCTAAACTACAATCCAATATTACATTAATTTGCAAAAATTCATTATAAATTGATTAATTTTACGCTAGTTGTTAACTTGCTATAATCCTTTCGTAGTACAGGAAGCTAGCACCTAGCTACGCCATTGCACAATCATATACAAACCTGCTAATATGAAATGATTATCGTTATTGTTATATCTTATAGCAAAAAAATACATACATTTCAACTTTTTTTAGAAGAAATTTATATATTCCAATTCAAATAAATGATTAAAGAAAAAAAAATAACATATGATATGTTTTCGTTTCTTGCAGAGATGCAAGCGACAGAGGGCAAACTTTGTCGAAGGAAGAGCAAAACATTTTCTGGCTATTGCTTTATTAGTGAACACTGCGACGAAGAATGCAAAGAGAAAGAGGGGGCAAAGAGGGGTATGTGCATTAAGAAGAGCATCTTTAGACGTTATTGCTACTGCTACCACAAGTGCAAATAAGCATCAAATGCTCTCATAATTCTCCTTTTTATATATGATAAATAAAAAGTAATGTGTTGTCTTGAGTGTGAAAGAATAAAAATACTACTAATTCACTAGAATTGTAGTGATTATGATAAAATAGTATTAAATTATGTGTAATTTATCATATTGTACTGTCTTTTTCTTGGAATCGTACCGTAAGGTTTGGTGTCAAGTGAAATAATCGAAATAATTTTAAGAAAATTATTTTTGGTTATACTAATTGAGTTGGCTTGGCTAGTTGGCAATTATGCTTAGTGGTGGCAAAATGATTAAAAGAATACAGTTATCCACATATATTGTTCATTAAAAAATGGGTTGGATAATGAAATGCTTAAAAACGGATCAAATATGGATAAAAACTATATCATCCACTTGGAAAATTGATAACTAATGGGTTGACTTTTACATTTGTAAAGCCTTAAATCGGGGATTCCTCAAGTTTCGGAAATAAGGAATTCCTCCAAAAATGATCATATTCAAGAAGTCATGGATAATATAAATATCCAAATTATCTGTTGGTTAACTATTTTTCTATCTGTATTAAATATGGATCGAATCAGATAATTTATCCATTTTTACATTACTCGTTTTCGACCCGCCCATATTCGAACCAACCCACCCATTTGCCACCTCTGATTATGAATAATGTTATCATGTCGAAGAATTTTAATTTCATTTAGCATTGAGAAAAAAAAAAGACTAGACTAAGTACTACTTGTGAGCAATATATTGTAATTATTGGTTGCAACACATCAGATTCAACTTGCGAAGCAAAATATTATATCAGATATGGCGCTATATATTAGAATGCAACCTCAACTCTTTGTGCGACGCGGAAATTCTAAGGCATATGAATGCCATGGTGACAACCTTATCACCAGAACCATATTTTTTCTATTAAAAGTTTTTATGTAATAGAAACATTATAAATTACTGAACTTCGACAAACTTAAATAACAGAGCAAATTACACAATGCGGACTCTATTTGATTTTAGAAATATGAAAAAGACTTTTGGAGTTTCTATTATAAAAAATCTGTAAAAAATAAAAAACAATGAAAGGGTGAGCGGAGAGGTGCAATCCAAAAGATGCATTTTTTTTTTGTTGCTAATGATAGGAGAACTTTATAATTAAAAGCATAAGAAATTTAGTTATTGCTTAACATAGGGGTAGATCGCATAGCTATTCTTCCCAATCTGTCTTTATTGAAAGCATTTAAAACAAAGTGCAGTGGAGTTTTCCAGAATATTGTATTGTCTCCCTCCATTATTGATAGTTGCATGGATCATCCATATTTTGCTAGAGCACCAGCCACATAGTTACCTCCCCGATATATATATATATATATATATATATAGTGTTATAGCCTCCAATGCAATAACATCAAGAAGAAAAATGCAATCATTAAGAAGATGTGAGTATCGATGTTGTTCAACCTTAATAAATTACATAATACCTGTGAATCTGTTTCCACTATAATTGGAAAGAGATTTTTTATGAAAGGTAGTTCCAATCCTGCTAATAATGCAAGTAGCTCAGCATGTAGGGCGGATATTGCAGTCGCATTCTGCGCAAAACCCATGATCCACGAACCATTGTGGTCTCTGATGAGTCCCTCAGTACCACTGGTTTGGCCTTTTGGATCGAAAGCACCATCAATGTTTAGCTTTTAAAGACTCGTAGTTGGTGGTAACCACTTTATTGGTACTTGTTGTTAGGGGTTTGAGATTTGTTGTAGTCGGAGTAAGCGATATGAATTCTACTACTTGTAGGATAATTTTTTGTGACATGTAGTAGTTGAAGTATGTAAAGAAGATGTGGTTTATGTCCTCCACTCTGTCTGGCCAGAATTGACAAAAGTTTGATTGAAGGATTTTCTTTGTACAGAAAATCCCTACTAGGGAGTTTTTTGTGTACAAGTTGCCACAAGAAAAAATTTAACTTATTCAAACACTTGAAATGCCAAATCCAAAAGCTATTTGTAGGGGCGTGCGTTTGTAGTAGGTTAGTGATCTGGAGTTGGATCAACTAGGCTGACTTGGTGGTAAAATCGCCAAGGGATATTTGGTTCCATGATTGATTTGATTTGTTGGTTGAGGATGAGATATAAATGCGGTTAATTTTTTTCTATTGTATCAGTATGTAAGGACAAAGATAATATGTCGAGAAATCACGTATGGTTAGATATAATTGATGGTACTGTTAGTTGTTCCTCCTTGTGGTGTGAGGGACCCTGGATCGAGTTGCGGAGACAGTTATGGTTTGGTATTCAGTTATTATTCTAGAGGTTGATGTTTGTTCCATCTCCTATGTTCCAAGAGAAGCCTTCTTTGAAGAGGCCAGCGGCTATGGTCATACTTTTCCATACGTATGAATAAGATGGCATAGCCTGGTATGTCCCTGATCGTCTATGCTTAACATATTTTGCTCGAAGAATTCTTGCCCACCAGGAGTTTGCACCCTATGAAAATGCCATAGTAACCCTGCTAACATTGCATGACTTTTATCATTAATTTTATATAACCCCAAGTGATTTTGGCTTGGTTACTGTCTCCCAGTTAACAAGGTAGACTTTTTTTTTTTTCGGGGTTAATTCCCAAAGAAAATTTTATTAGATATGGTCTATGTGGTTCTGGTGGTAGGAAAATTTCATTGGATAAGAATATTTTCTATGCCTTTGGAAACTTAGACCCTACTCGCTATATAATATGAATTATTTATCGCTATAATCACTATATGTTGGTATCGAATTGAAATTATACATGCATCAGTATCTATTAATTTTTGAGAAATAATTCACATGTTCTAATAAATGATTTTCACCAAAAAACAAACTTATGATAAGTTTTTGTTCCCTGCAGAGATGCAAGTGACAGAGGGCAAACTTTGTCGAAGGAAGAGCAAGATACTTTCTGACTGTTGCTTTATTAGTGAACACTGCGACGAATAATGCAAAGAGAAAGAGGGGGCAAAGAGGGGTATGTGCATTAAGAAGATCATCTTTAGAAGTTATTGCTACTGCTACCACAAGTAGAGATAAACATCAAATACTCTCAAAATTCTCCTTTTTATGTATGACAAATAAAAAGTGATGTATTGTCTTGTCTGTGAAAGAAAAAAAAATTACTACTATCTCACTAGAATTGCAGTTATTGTGATAAAATAGTATTAAATTATGTGTGTATTGTCATATTGTACTGTCTTTTTTCTTGGGATCCGTATCGTAAGGTTTCATGTCAAGTGAAATAATCAAAATAATTTCAAGAAAATTATTTGTGATTATACTGATTGAGTTGGTTTGTTTAGTTGGCTATTATGATTAGTGGTGGCAAAATAATTAAAAGAATACAGTTATCCACATATATTATTTATTAAAAAATGGATTGGATAATGAACTTCTTAAAAACGGATCAAATATGGATAAAAACAATATCATCCACTTATGAAAATTGATAACTAATGGGTTGACTTTTCATTTGTAAAGCCTCAAATTGGGGATTCCTCAAGTTTGTGAGACAAGCAACTCTTCCAAAAGTGATCATATTCAAGAAGTCATGGATAATATGAATATCTATATTATTCGTTAGTTAATTCATTTCCTATCAGTATTAAATATGGATCATATCGGATAATTTATACGTTTTTGCATTACTCGTCTTCGACCCTCGCATATCCGACCCAACCCGCCCATTTGCCACCCCTAATTATGATTAATGTTATCATGTTGAAGAATTTTAATTTCATTTAACATTGAGAAAAGAAAGACTAGACTAAGTACTACTTGTGAGCAATGTATTATAATTATTGGTTGCAACACTGAGATTCAACTCGTGAAGCAAAATATTGCATCAGATATGGCGCTATATATTAGAATGCAAACCTCAACTCTTTGTGTGACGCTGAAATTCTAAGGCATATCAATGCCATGGTGACAACCTTATCACCAGAACCATATTTTTTCTATTAAAATTTTTTCTGTAATAGAAAAACTATAAATTACCAAACTTCTCCGAACTTCAATAACGGGACAAATTATACAATGCAGACACTATTTTATTTAGAAATATGAAAAGAACTTTTGGAGTTTCTATTATGAAAAATATGTAAAAACTCTATTTATAAGCAATGAAAGGTGAGATGAAAATGTGCAATTCAAAATGTATCTTTTTTTATTTCCTATTCCTACCTTTTTAAATAAAAACCAATAGATTTCCTGTTTAGTGTAGCCAACTATTTGTGTGCGCCTATCAAAAGATAGAATAAATCCTTTAAATACATTAGCAAGCTTTACTATAAATATATATATCTTAAACAAATAGTTTCAAGACACAAAGCACTTTAGTGAAGAAAGAAAGATCATTCCAAAGTAAGGAAACACGGTAATGAAATATGAGAGCTTCTTTGGATAAAGACTATCTCAATAAAAAATATGTTTACGAATGAAGCTTTTTTGGCTTCTTCTATTAATTGTAGGATCAGACAATTTAAATACATTCATTTTCCCAAATATTAGCTAATCATACACATGTTCCGTCTGAAAATTTTGACTAATCGCATTATTATAATTTTTATTGTAGTATTTACAATGTTTCCCGCTACTGTTTCTTTTAATTGAAAGTGTTCTGGTTTCAATCGATTAGTTACTGTATAGCCCCATAAAGTGGTAAGAATTAATATGGCTTAAAAAATTAAAGGTAGAAGAAGAAGAGGTACGCACTGCTAGGATTTTGTCCTAATTGTTTTACTATATCTGGATTTTATCTTTTCTTGAATGAAGTGCAAAGGCTTTACCATAATTGATTATATTTTTCCCACAAGGAAAATATAGTTCTTTCAAAGTTAACATATTCTTTTTTCGAGAAAAAGGTTGTGACCTCCATAAATTAATGATCATTCCTTCACAGAAAAGTACAATAGCATCCACACTGCAGTCTTTAGGTGTCACGACCAAAAATCTATCTCGCTGTAATAGTACCCAACCCAATCTGCTAGGTAAGACAAGTAATAGTCAACATAACACAAATGAGAATAATAAGTAAATGAGTAAAATAATTGAATTTCTATACAATCTCCCTATGAGTTGTAGTATAAGTCATGAGCCTCATACCCATTACAATTTCACTCAATTAACAGTTAAGAAGTATCATAAAAAATTGAAAAACTTCTTTTTTCCTGGTCAGGTCAATAAAGTCATGAAGTTCTTTGTTTTTGATTTTTTATAAAAAATGGATTTATCTGAACCAATACATGATTTTCTTTTAATCTTTCTAGGATCGGGTCTAATATTAGGGGGTCAAGGAGTGGTATTACTTCCAATCCAATTTATTCTGCCTTTTCTTTGGGATTGGTTCTTGTTTGTCCATCGCTATTCTATATTCTATCTAACTCCTATTTTGTAGCTGTTGCGCAGCTACTTATTTACGTAAGAGTTATAAATGTTTTAATTATTTTTGCTATTCATGAATGGTTCAGAATATTACAAAGATTTTCATCTTTGGACCGTAGGAGATGGAATTACTTCGATGGTTTGTATAAGTCTTTTTGTTTCACTAATTACTACTATTTCAGATACGTCATGGTATATGATTATTTGGACTACAAGATCAAACCAGATTATAGAGCAAGATTTTATAAGTAATAGTCAACAAATTGGAATTCATTTATCAACAGATTTTTTTCTTCCATTTGAACTGATTTCAATAATCCTTTTAGTTGCTTTAATAGGTGCAATTGCTGTAGCTCGTCAATACAAAATTTCTATTAAAACTTGAAATTCAAATAAAATTTTGTTCTGTCTTATCACATTCATTTTCCTTCAATTCTATTTGAATTCCTGTTGTATAAATAGAAAGACTTTAGGTCAATCTAGTATCAATACATTTTTTTGTTCCATACTTGTTATATACTAGTCAATTAAATCAGTTGAATTGTTGTTCATATTGAAAGGAGTCGAGATTGATTAGGAGTTAGTTTAATGATTCTTAAACGTGCACTTGTTTTGAGTGCCTATTTATTTTTTATCGGGATATATGGATTGATCACAAGTCGAAATATGGTTAAAGCCCTTATGTGTCTTGAACTTATATTGAATGCGGTTAATATAAATTTTTAACATTTTCTGATTTTTTTGATAATCGTCAATTAAAAGGAGATATTTTCTCAATTTTTGTTATAGCTATTGCAGCCGCTGAAGCAGCCATTGGACTGGCTATTGTTTCATCAATTTACCGCAACAGAAAATCAACTCGTATCAACCAATCAAATTTGTTGAATAATTAGCATTAATCATCTAGATTCTAATATTGATAAATCGATTTTAATTAGCATGTTTGCTATGTAAGGTGTCAAGACTTAATTTACAAAAATGATAGGAAAATACATCTGTTTGAAATGCACATAAACATAATCCAAATCTGAAACTATCAAGAACAAATAATAATTATGTCCGGAAGTAGGTACATCTTCAAAACCAGCTCCCGCCATGATAAAATCACTGGTGAGCTACACAACCTTCCTTTCTCTCCTCTTGTGCTTCCTCCTCATTTCATCCGATGGTTGGTTTTGTTGTTTCATTTGTGACTATTCTGAATACTATATTTGCATGGTTATATTTTAACTACCAAAAATAGTTTTTACAACAATAATGATATTTATGCTTCAATCACAAGCTAGTTACAGTCGAATTCTACAAATATTATTCATCATCCATTTTGGTCTATGTAGACCCAAAATTATAATCAATATTGAATTAATTCATCATAAATTAATTAATTTCATGTTGGTTGTTAACCTGCCGCAATTCTTTTGTGGTAAAGGTAGTTAGCCCCTAATTATGCCTTTGCATACTGTTATTTACTAGAGAAGAAATCCATACATTTTAGTTCCAATAAATTACTTTAACAAAGCAAAAAGAACTTATGATAAGTTGTCGTTCCATGTAGAGATGCAAGCGGCTGAGCAAAAAGTTTGCTGATGGAAGAGCGAGGAATACACTACCCGCTTTTGCTTGGACAGCAAGGTCTGCGCCCGAATTTGCAAAAACGAGAATTCGAAGGCAACCAAGGGTGAATGCATTAGAAAAGGCTTGTTCAAGTGGTCAATAAATAATGTCCAACATTTTGCTCTATAAGTAGTGACGAGGGGTCGACATCGACACTTACAAGTGATCAATAAATAAAGTCTAAAATTTTTAGTGACTCTCTCGTCACAAAGCCATGGCCATTACTGCTTCTGCTTCTATAAGTGCTGATAAGCGTGTCACGACCCAATTCCCACTATAGGTCGTGATAGGGTTCAACGTCTCCGCTACGCAAGCCAACGGTGAACTATCCATTTAATTATTTATTTTAATATTTTAAAAGTCATTGATTTTATTTAATAAAGAACTAAGAATAAATGACCATGCTAATATAAAGCATAAAATAAATATAAGGGCGAACTAATAGAATATACAAAATCTCCTACAACTACTATCTGAAGTAAGATAGACAGAAAAGTAGAGGAGACTCCGGATACTGCAGAATGGAGCATAGGTAGCAACTCACTACTAAGTCTCCGGGTTGCGGGGATACACGCCTGACTGGCCACCAGATGCACCTGCCTCAGATCTTGCACAATTAGTGCAGAAGTATAGTGTGAATACGTAAATAATGTGTACCAGTAAGTAGCTAGTCTAACCTCAAACAAGTAGTGACGAGGGGTCGACATCGACACTTACAAGTGGTCAATAAATAAAGTCCAATTTTTTTTAAATAGGCATAAAATATAACAAAATTAATGGAATAAAAATGGATAAATAGTAAGTCTTCAACATAATATCAATTTAAACCTACAAGTAGCACAAACTAATTTATCACGTAAAACCACCAAATAATTATCGAGTTTCAAGTTAAGAAAGAGATATCAAATATAATCAGACTCCTTGTAACGTCACGGATGATTATGCCGAGGTCGCATGACCCTATCCAGATTAATGTATACACTGCCGAGGATCGACCAACGCGAACCATAGATACATCTAATATACTGTCGAGGAATTAATTAGGTACGATCTACAGGAATAGAGAAACTCTACAAAGCCTGACCAACGACTACTAAATAGGAATAGTACTAAAAAAGGCATAATTTCTACAATCAAGTATTCTGCCAAAACTCAAAGTAATGAAACTCGGTCTCATAAAATCCTTTATCCAATTTCAATAATAAATTAAAGTAATTAAACTAACAAGTTGGATGCAAATAATACAAGTAGTGCATGGTAAAGTCCTAAGTCTACCCGGACATAAGTATGATTTTAGCTACGTATGGACTCTTGTCACGTCATGCGTATGTAGCACCCACGATTATTAGCAAATAACTATTGAATAATACCTACTGGGATAAGTCCCTCTTATAAGGTTAGGTAAGAGACTTACCTCATTTTCAAGTCCTCTTCCTGGTCGACAAATCACACTAATAGCCTCAAATCGGTGCTGAGCAATCTGAAACTAGCTAAAGGTTGTACAAACTAATCAGTATATGCTCAAAAGTTCATAATTTAACTATTAGAGTAATTACCCAACCCAATTTGGAATGTTCCTAAAATTCACCTCTGACCCAC
The DNA here is from genome assembly GCA_002018475.1 of Nicotiana obtusifolia. Lineage (NCBI taxonomy): Eukaryota > Viridiplantae > Streptophyta > Magnoliopsida > Solanales > Solanaceae > Nicotiana > Nicotiana obtusifolia. The sequence goes on along the minus strand of MCJB01021908.1, from coordinate 94,765 downwards.
GTCAGGATTTCGGAAATATTTGTAAATAAATATTACCCATAACCTCACAAACACAAATATATACATTTTTACTCTATTCCATAATCATTCTTGTGGTCTTATCCCATTTTTATCAAAACTAGATTTTTCAATCAAATACAATAATTTTTATAATTTTACATGTTAAAATATACTCATAATTCATGTATTAAACTCACATTAAGTAGAAATCACTTACCTTAAAATGCTAGGTGAAAAAAACCTCTCCAAGAGCTCCAAAATCAGCCAACCCAAAGTGAAATAAGAGAAAATAAGCCTAAGTCCCGATTTAAATCTTACTACTGCCTAGGTCTCCCTTCTTCGCGATCGTGAAAAGGGCCTCGCGATCACAAAGGCCAAATTGCCCAGGCTCTGAAAAGCCCTTCGCGAACGCGGCCATGCCCTCATGTTCGTGAAGGCTAGTCTCGCCCAAGCTACACGAACACGACCTATCTTTGCGAACGCGAAGGGAAAAGACCCTTTGACCCCCAGGCCCTCTCTCCTTCTACGCGAACGCGGACCTTCTAACGCGAACACGAAGGCCACAAGTCCAAAACCTTCATGAACGCGATGACCACAAGTCCTAAACCTTCGCGAACGCGACCTTTTGATCGCGAATGCGAAGAAAGAAATGCCCAGCCCCCAATTCCTTCTCCGCGAATGCGATACCACCTCCGCATTTGCAAAGAAGGAACCAGAACCAGCATATCAGTGATCCACGTCCAATCCACACTCAATAGTGAGTGGGAACGGTCGTTGGAAGAATAGTACCCTATGAGATTCGGCGTCGATTTCCATAAGGAGTTAAATATGGGTGTTAGGATGTACACTTGATTAGAGTAAATGAAATAGCTCAATTGCACTTCCAAACAAGGGATTTTGTTTTCTACTTCTAAAATTAACACTAACAATTATCAACTAAGGAGAACCAACTAGAGAACGAGTAATTGTTTTTGTTGTTTTTATGAAATGGGTAAAAAGGCCTAGGGAATAACCTTCACCTAGGTGTTAGCCCAATGGGTAAATCTCGTTAATGCTTGCTTAGTGACCGGAGTGTATTATAACTCTGAACTCTAAATTACCCACTCAATACCTCTCGATTATAGAGTGTTTTTGCCCAAATTGGCTTTCTCAAGACCAATTGGGTATCAATTCAAATAATTGATATGTCCTCAAGTCGGGTTTTCCCTATCTCTAGTTCAAATTCTTTAATTAGACTAGCCAAAACCTTAACTAGCCCAATTTATTATTTGCTAAATTTTTCTAGACTAAGTCCCTCTTTCTCAAGTAAGAACCAACTTGAAACAGGCATGAACCAATGTTTGCAATCATTAATTCTAGAAATAATGAATGAACAAGGCTAAATAATAACCACCCAATCATTAACTAGCATTAAATTAATCACCTGTAAGGTTTACAAACTAGGGTTGGGTCAGAACCTAGAGAAAATATAACTACTTATGGTAGAAATTGAAGAAAACAAAGAAGAAGAAGAACGAATTAAAGCCATATAACAAGATTAAATTGATAAAACTAATGTTTCTTCACCCAAAATAGTCACTAATTTCCCAAAATAGTTAAGCATAATAGCTACAACACTAAATATTACCAAACTTTCCCTAAAAAGTATTTTCCGTCTATTTATAATGACCCAAAATTCATTGATAAAAATGCCCTTGAGAGGTTCTGCGTCCGCACAATTCCATGTGCAGTCCGAACTTTTCTTAGCTCCAGCAGGTGCAGAGATTCTGCAACCCCTCAATTCCATTTGTGAGTGCACTTCAGCTTCTGCGGCCGCACATTTCCTTCTGCGGTTGCACTTTTGGCAAGGCTTCATACTTGATTAGTTTGCAAATTCTCTGAACTTTTTGAATTCTTGTCAGTGCGATCATGTTTTGCGGTTGTACATTTAGTGTGCGGATGAAACTTCTCCAAATATTTTCTAGAGCTTCAGGTACTAGATCTGCGGTTGCAGAGGTATTAATGCGGTCTGCACTTTCTTCTACGGCCGCAAAATTCCTTCTGCGGACTGCACTGCTGCACTCCTTCTTGCCTTTATGAGCTGGAACGCTCCTTTTTGAGTTAGATTTCTTCGTTGAGGTTCAATTCTTCAACATGGCTGCAATTTGCTTAATTTTATTAGTTTTTGGAACAGGAATCAAGACTTTCAGTATAAAAGTAAAGCAAGAAAGTACTAATAATGGTTTAAATCCACACTTATCAACTCTCCCAATCTTAAGTCGTTGCTTGTTCTCAAGCAAATAGATTAGTTCCCACCTCCTCAAAGTGAAAGGTCATTTCAAAGAGTCAAATGTAAGACATTCATACTCAGTTGGGACCAACAATTACTCACAATACTCATGCATTTTCAACAAGGTGACAAATCACATATTATGCACATATAACTCTAATGTGACACTTGAGCTTCAAGAATTGACTTCACTCATCAAGGACTCTTGTTCTATCATGTAGATCATGGTGGACTCCAAACTCTTCCTCCTCTACCTTCCATTTGCCAAGCTCACTTCAAGAGTTAGCACTCAATCTTTAGATCAATGAAAGATTAACTCTTCTCTCACAAAGGAATGTCACAAATAAGGCTTCAAGTACCATAGGCTTGCCCCTCATGTAGATCACCACTAATGTAAGCTCACTTGGTTAAAATCAAGTAGGACTTCTTTCGGATTTTAATGAAGGCTTTTGGATTTAGGATACCATATGAGATAAGTGGTTATACCCTTCCTTAAATGCTCCTCATTTTCATTTCTTGGCTCACATTTACCAACTCTTAGAGGAATTTTCTTTTCTTGAGGGCTAGAGAGACTTGACATCACGTTTTTTCATTCATTTCATTCTTTTTCTCCCTTGATGCTTGTACTAGAGATAGTTGCCTCTTTTTGATTTCATCAACCTTCCTTTTTATCCTCTTTTTGGAATTTTCTTTTTGCTCTCTCTTTTTTTTCTTGCCTTCTCTTTTCATAGAGATCATTCCTTTTCTCTTTTTGGTACATTGATACCTCTTTTATATTCCTCAACCCCCTCTAACTTATGCCTTAAGCCACTTATTTCATAAGAGTGGTAAGGAAGATAAGGGTGCCAAGAGAGGATTACAAACAAAATGGGTAAAGACTTGTAACATGGTCATAATAGAGAAAAGCTAAAAGCTCAAGGGGGTTGACTAGAGATAACAAGCATTGGGTGGCAATAGAAAGCTCAAACGGAACAAGGGAAAGCCTACACTCATCTTTCAAACCAAGAAAACCTACGATTTCGTCTTGAAGCACATTCGAGGCAAGTTCTAGACCATTCACACAAATACTTGTACTAGCAACAAAAATCACCTCACCCCTCATGCAACTAGACCGTAAAAGAGGATAGAGTTTAAAGCCTACAACAATCACAATCAAGTTAAATATCACTATGGTCCAATCAACCACTCAATGATTATTAAAGTCAACTCAAGAGTCTCAAAGTCACTAACTAGTGCTATTTTCTTCCAAAAACCTTGTTTCAAAGCATAAGCACGCAGTTAAGGGTGTTGGTGCCTAGTGAAATATGAATATTCTTTTTAGAGAATGATTTAGTTAGGGCTTTTATTCATCAATACTACTATTATTATTGGCTAAACACAAAAATGGACTCATTCCCTTAAGAAAGTTGTTGTGCCATCCATCCTCGGGAAGAGTCACCCGTTTCACACATAAGACCACCTTAAAGAACCGTGGCATTAAGAAAATCAAAAGCTTATTATCCACACCACTACGAAAAACATGAAAACCACTAATATAAAAAGAAGAGAAGCTACTCACTAAAACAAAAATCAAAGTAAACAATTAAAGAAGCTAATGAAAGCAATAACTGACTAAAGATAGATAAAAATAAAAAGAACGAGGGTCATCGAATTATGACAATCCAAATGTATCCAAATGTGTCAAATGTATTATTAAATAAACTCCAACCCCCCAAATAACAGTAAGCATTGTCCCCAATACTTAACTAAATAAGAGTAAAAGGAGAGAGGGCGAAGAAACTCCCCAAGCATCCTTGGACATCTCAGTGTCACCAGCAGCATCAACCTCTGTTTCTCAGCCAACTGTCACGACCCAAGCTGGAGGGCCGCGACGGGCACCCGGACCCTACCTGCCGAGTGCCGAGTACCTGTCATCAACTTCTCTTATTGTCTATAAGGACCGATGAGGCTAGTATAAATAGCAAACAATAATCATAATCAGCTTAAACTTTCTGATAGTGACATGTACATACATATATAATATGGCCAACAAGGCTGCAATGCAAAAACTATACAACAAAATACATTTGCCGACAAGGCAATCTTACTAACATAAGTCAACCCCTTGTCTATTGTCTATGAGCCTCTACAAGGAGACAAACGATACAACCTATGTCGGAACAGGGCTCCGACATGCCCATAATGCCTATAACAAAATGCATACCAAGACCACGGCAAGTCCGAAGAATGGATCTCGCCAGTATCCGCTGAATTGGGCAGCCTATTGTGGTGGAGGAGCCTCGTCTATGTGTCTGTCCGGACCTGCAGCACGACATGAAACGTCCACAGAAGAAAGGACGTCAGTACGCATAAAGTACTGAGTATGTAAGACAGGAAAAACAAAAAATAAGAACAATAATATGCGTCGGGATAAGAAACATACAACCTCTACCTTCTGAGTGCCTCTGAGGGCGACTAACCATGAAATGCCTGACGTGCATATGCATATACATATATCCTTTTTAAAAGTCATATNCTTCTCCAAATATTTTCTAGAGCTTCAGGTACTAGATCTGCGGTTGCAGAGGTATTAATGCGGTCTGCACTTTCTTCTACGGCCGCAAAATTCCTTCTGCGGACTGCACTGCTGCACTCCTTCTTGCCTTTATGAGCTGGAACGCTCCTTTTTGAGTTAGATTTCTTCGTTGAGGTTCAATTCTTCAACATGGCTGCAATTTGCTTAATTTTATTAGTTTTTGGAACAGGAATCAAGACTTTCAGTATAAAAGTAAAGCAAGAAAGTACTAATAATGGTTTAAATCCACACTTATCAACTCTCCCAATCTTAAGTCGTTGCTTGTTCTCAAGCAAATAGATTAGTTCCCACCTCCTCAAAGTGAAAGGTCATTTCAAAGAGTCAAATGTAAGACATTCATACTCAGTTGGGACCAACAATTACTCACAATACTCATGCATTTTCAACAAGGTGACAAATCACATATTATGCACATATAACTCTAATGTGACACTTGAGCTTCAAGAATTGACTTCACTCATCAAGGACTCTTGTTCTATCATATAGGTCATGGTGGACTCCAAATTGTTCCTCCTTTACCTTCTATTTGCCAAACACACTTCAAGAATTAGCACTCAATCTTTTGATCAATAAAAAGGTTCACTCTTCTCTCACAAAGGAATGTTACAAGTAAGGCTTCAAGTACCATGGGCTTGCCCCTCATGTGGATCACCACTAGTGTAAGCTCACTCGGTTCAAAATCAAGTAGGACTTTTTTTGGGTTTTAATTAAGGCTTTTGGGTTTGGGTAGAATACCATATGTGACAAGTGATTATACCCTTGCTTAAGCACTCCACATTTTTTATTTCTTGGCTCACATTTACTAATTCTTATAGGCATTTCCGTTTTTTGGGGGCTAGAGAGACTTGACATCACTCTTTTTTTTTGTTCAATTCATTATCTTCTCCCTTGATGCTCATACTAGAGCTAATTGCCTCTTTTTGATTTCATAAACCTTCCTTTTTATTCTCTTTTTGGCATTTTTTTGTTCTTTTCTTTTCTTGCCTTCCCCTTTCATAGAGATCATTTATTTTCCCTTTTTTTTTATTGAGCCTTGGTACCTCTTTCAAATTTCTAAATTCTCCCCCAAACTTATGCCTTAAGCCACTTATTTCATAAGAGTGTTAAGGAAGGTCCGGGTGCCAAGAGAGGATTACAAACAAAACGGGTAAAGGCTTGTAGCGTGGTTACCAATAAAGAAAGGCTAAAGGCTCAAAAAGGTTAACTAGGGATAATAAGCATTGGGTGGCAATATAAGTCAAACGGACCAAGGAAAGCCTACAATCACCTTCCAAACAAAGAAAACCTAGGATTTTGCCTTCAAACACATTTGGGGTGAGTTCTAGACCATTCACACAAATACTTGGACTAGTAAAAAAAAAATCACCTCACCCCTCATGCAACTAGACCGTAAAAGATGATAGAGTCTAAAGCCTACAATAATCACAATCAAGTTAAAGATCACTATAGCCCGATCAACCACTCAATGACCATCAAAGTCAACTCAAGAGTCTCAAAGTCATTAGCTAGAGCTATCTTCTATCAAAAACCTTGTTTCAAATCACAAGCACACAGTTAAGTGTGTTGGTGCAAAATGAAGCATGAATAACTCTTTTAGAGAATGACTTGATTAGGGATTTTATTCATTAATACTACTATTATTACTACCTAAACACAAAAATAGACTCATTCCCTTAAGAAAGTTGTCACACCATCCATCATCGGGAAGAGTCACCCGGTTCACACAAAATACAATTTTTGGAAAGAACCGTGGCATTAAGAAAACCAAAGGCTTATTATCTACACTACTACGAAAAACATGAAAACTACTAACATAAAAGAAGCTGCTAACAAAAACGAAAATCAAAGTAAACAATATATGAAGCTAATGAAAGCAATAACTAACTAAAGATAGATAAAATAAAAAGAAAAAAAATCATCCAATTATTGCAGTCCAAATGTATTCAATTGTGTCAAATGTATCATCAAATAAACTCCACCCCCTCCCCCCAAATAAAAATAAGCATTATCCCCAATGCTTAACAAAATAAGAGTATAAGGAGAGAAGGCGAAGAAACTCCATAAGCATCCTTGGACATCTCAGTGTTCCAACAGTATCAACATCTGTTGGCTCAGCCAACTGAATATCATCATCATATCTAGGAGTGGCAAGAGTGGTGAACATCGCACACACTACGTCAGCAGGAAGGCATGGTTCCTTAGACTGGTCAGCTGGAGCACCCTATTCAGATGGATCTGGGAAAGATTAGTCTGGTCCAAGTAGCATATCAAAGGGGAAATCTCCAGCTGTAGCTAGTCAGGTCAGCTCAGCTTGTAACTTGTCCACTGACCTCTTGCTGGATTGAGACTTTCTCATCTTCTTGACCTACTTGGTCAATACCTCAATAACTGAACCACGTTGTACAAGAGTATCCATGATCACCTTTTGGCTATCCAGAATCTTGCCCAGCTTCTCTTCCTGCTTAGTAGAATCCTACAGTGTCTGTGTGGATAATTTATTGCAACAGTGCTAGATATCTTAGACATCTTTGAAGTAGCTACCTACATCCAGTTCTTGAGACTCACGAATGTCTGAGAGACTCACAAAGCAGAAAGTGGGCCTGTAGGCATGGGCACCAGCCTTAGGACTGGAGTAGGGGCTGCCCTAGGAGCTGTGGAGGGGACTGTAGGAGGAGCGGAAGATGGCATCGGAGGCATAGCAACTGCTGCACTGGTAGAGGGCTCATTTGATGTAGATGGAATATCAGTTTTTGTCAGAAAAACTACCACAATCGGCTCATCAGACTGGCTGGTAGTAGTAGAAGGCTAAGCACTCTTCTTCAGGTTGCTCGGATCTTGTAGCGAGTACCACTCAAAGGGCTTCTTAGGCTTTACCTTCGAGTCAAATGGCTTCGGATCTACCTTTGCATTGTGAGGTACTCTGTAATAGTGCTAGTGTAGGGGTAAGCCGTGTTAGTCTGCTGTGCTACTAGAGAAATGTTGGCAGATATAAGGGCATCCACATTGATCGGGTACCCGGCCACGATAGAAGCCACTAGAACTGCACGTGGAATAGGTGGATTGTTTTCATTCTGGCATGGGTCATGCCTGCTACACACAAAGGTATGCCAACCCTTTTCCTCAAAGCTCAATTTACTCCCAAGAATAGGTACCCTTGCGGTAATCCATGGTGGAGGTGGTCCAGGTGCCAAGATCTCAGAGCCACGACCAGGTCTCTTCATTCAAGGATAACTTCTCTAGGTACTCCTTTGGCATATAACATGTGGACAAGGTGATCCTTTACATCTACTACCTTCTCAGTAAACAACATTCAACCCTTTCTCGTCCTGAACTACTCTAAAACTGTAGGGTTGTATCTATCAAGATCCCTTAATAGAAACTTCCTCTCATGGGTCAATGACCTCACCATCCACCACATCCGGAAATCAGTGAAAGTAGCCAAGCTCACAAATCTATCTTACATGCTTCCTTCTTTTTGTCCGCTCTACCCTAGTAGATGTACCAGCTCCCTTTTTCCCATAATCTAGAATATCCTGCGGACCAGACACTGGAGCAACTGGCTCGGAGGCCTGGCTATCACTTTTCGAACCCTCAAAAGTGCTGCGAGATGATGAAGGCACATCTAGAGGCTCAGATTGCCCCTGTGGCCTGGACTGTGCAACTGTCTGTCCTTATGGAATACACACGAGGTTGCCCTCAGAAGCCTCCATAGACAGGGGCATAAGAACTAGTCTCAGAGATATGCAACCCTTCCTCTCCCTGCTGTGGCCTTCTTTCAAATAGTCTTGGGCACACTAAGGGCAGGCACCTCTGTCTCGACCTCTAGAAGACTCTATGCTACCCATAGCAGTTTTGCCGCGGGCTCATGATCGAACCATTGTCTGTATTGAAACAAAGAGGATTGTTAATTGCACGTCATCATTCAACACAAATAAGACTCATGTAAGCAAGGGACTACATTGTGAACATAGTGGGGTTATAACAGGATGATGACATGCTATAGGAAATGGGACCCGCGATCCGCACTTTTCTAATGTGCGGCATCTACCACACTTCTGACAAGTAAATTCACAGGCTCAAGTGCCTCTTCTCTGAAGACAGTGCGATGGCCAAAGTGCACCCGTAGAATTCAACTACAGTCCGCACTTTTGTGCTTTCAAGAGACAAGTCTCTGATTGCATTATGGACCCAAAATGCAGTCTCACCAGTAATTCTACGGTTCATACAATTAATGTATGGCCGCAGAAAGCACTTGCCTTCACCAATTACAAAATCAACCAAACCGCGGATAGCACAAATTCAAGTGCGGCCGCAAATTTCAAATTTTAACGAACATGTCTTTCTTTTTACCTAGATTTTACAAATGCTAGTCCAAATCTATGTGGCAACATGGTATACATATTAAATCTAACTAACCAACCCGTTTTAGCATGTATTAACAACTACCCAGCACATATCTACCCCACATGGATACATGGATGAGCTCTAATAAAAGATGGCCTAAAAAGAAGCTAAAATTTTAAAAATTAAACTAACACAAAAGATTAACATGAAGTAAAGCATACTGAATGAAGTGATTGTACTAGATCGTGTGAGCACAGATGAGTGTGTGTTTGACAGTGAAAAATCCTCAGTGAAGCTTCTAGAGTAACGATGATTGCAAAGAGGGTAAAAAGGGTAAAATGAATGAAGAATTAGTATTTATACTCAGAACTGTTGAAAGGTTAAAAGACTGAGTTCGGCTGCACAAATCCAAGTGCAATCCGCACTCCATCACCTAGGCAGCAATGGTGTGTGTCACTTGTGCGGTCCGCACAATTTTGAGTCGGCCGTAGATTAACCCCGCACTGTCAGCCTCATACTTCAGAGAGTTGCAAATTATCATTTTGTTAAGCTTCTAGAAGTGCGGTCCACATGTAAAATGTGCGGCCGCACAAGCTCTTCTGCTGTGCAATAATCAGTAGTATTTAATAATTAAAATTTTTAAAATTAGTGTTACAATTTAAAAATAATATTTTTATAAATAATTAATTGCAATAATCAGTAGTATTTAATAATTAAAATTTTATTACATTTTATTGAAAATATTAAGTATATTTAAATTAATTTCAAAAAGGAAAAAGGCTAAAGGACTAAAATTGTATCTCCTTAACTAAACATTGGGTGGCTATTCTTTAAATGAAAAGCCTAATTTGACTCATACCCAATCCCGTTCTCTCTACCTTGGCGATCTCCGTCACTTCTTCTAGACCAATGAGATCACGCCACATCATCCGGATCTCCCACTCACAAAGAAAATACAAATGAATCTGGATCATTGGCCTATACTATCAACTGTCCTCATTTAATCTTCATGTTTCTATTTTTTTTAGTCTTATAAGACTCAATCCCCAATTGTCCAAACCCTAAGACCCGACGGCCCTCATATTCCATCATTTAAAATATTTTAGTCTTAAAGTATTAGGACTGTTGATCTAAAAGATCAATGGCCCAGATCCAATTCCCCTATCTTAAACTAAGAGACAACTCTAACCTACCGAAAACCCTAATCATTCTTCATCTCACTCGGCCGTTTCTCTTTCCATTTCCCCTCTCTTTTCTCTAAATCTCAAAAACCAATTAGTCACCAAAACTTGCACAAATTAGTGCAAGGTCACAAATCGGTCAGAGATTTCATCTCCTTTGCCTTCTCTATCCAAGAATCCCGTTGTTATTTTCCTTTTTCTCACTAAATCTGGATCATCATAATCTAATCTCTCAAGCTTGAAACACCATTCTGTCTTTGCTTTCAAATCAAACATAGAGAATTACCCGTTTGGTCTCTGGGCTATGAGGAAAGTTGTTTTCTTTCCATTCTCGTTGATGGAGATTCAAAACCCTAGACCAAATCGTGGAAGGGTCAAATCTCTGAAACCCTGCTCCGATTTGTTAAATCTATAGCATGCATGAGCATATCTCAGAATATAATCATGGTTCTTCGAGGTCTAGAGGTCAAACGTAGTGACCTCTGGACATTGAAGCTCTATTCGAAGGTCCTTGCCTTTAACGGACCTCTCTCCTCTCAGGTAAACTCGTCACTATTCCCCCCCCCCTGTGTTCTTTGATTTTACCTATGCTTTTCTATCATCACTCGACCATCGTCATCTTTCACTATCTAATTTGAATCCTTTGAAACCCTAGAGGCTTCAATAGCCACTATAAATAGGAGCCTTCAATGTTCTCACCTAACGACCAACCACTTAACACTCAAGAGAAACACACACACAAACAAAAATGCTTCAATCATCCTAGGTTTTCTTATTGTTCTTTTCTTTTGCTTGCTGAGTACTGTCGCTGGTTCAAACTTGAGGTTCCTGGGGTCTTAGACAATTGAGAAAGAGCTTCGTTTGGTCTGCTGCTCTCAAAAATGTCAACACATCTCTCGTCCTTCTCTTTCATTCATTTTCTTTGAATGTTACTAATATGCTACTTAGATTATGAGGATTATAACTGTTTTATGATGTCTGTTATCAGAATGTTAGTGCTTATGTTCGGTTAGTTTAATGGTTGCTTATGATTATTTGTCCTACTTTGAGTCTTTAATCGATGATTTATTAAACCATTAATTGGTTCTTGCTGATATTTATTCTTGGGTTTCCAACACTCTACATGTTTAAGTTATTATTTGTTCTTGTTCACATGAACTTCATAGCTTTTCGTTGATCTGCAATAACCCTTATCTTTATATGTTGCATCTCTGTAGTTTGTGATTCTTGAAGTTGAGCTTATTATTTGATAACCATGACTAAGATGAATATGAAGGTGTTTAAGTCTATATCCTCTGTCTCTTAACCTTAAGCATAAACTCTAAGTTTTTATATGTTTTCTTCTCCACTTGTGTTTGTTAAACTATTTTTGAGTTGCCACTATGGTCTTTTATTTTATCTAGTTGCTGTTGCTTCTGTTGGCCTACTCTTGTTTGAATTAAACATTCTTCTCTTCTACAAGTAGTCCTATTGTACACATCTAGTAAGACTAAGTTATCTTTCCTCATAATACAATCATGATCCTGTTTCCCCTTGTTAGTTATAAGGACTGATAACTTATTAGGCTGAACTTGATTGTTGTCTTGATTATTTAACACCTTCAGCTGCATACTCAATCTAAAACTTACTTGGTATCATACCTCCTGTCTCTAATCCTTTAGGGTTATCATTGACCTTTGAGAAATGACATGCATTTATCTTTTAAGACTAACTTCCTTAAAAATGGGTCTTGTTGCTCTACTATAACCAAGTGATAAATTGTGAAAACAGAAGCATCATCATTTTCATATTCAGATACTAAGCTAGACTTAGGTTTGAGTTAAACCTGTTCTAATGCAATATCTTTCCTTTATATGTAACCCTTACTCCTCATGACATACTTAATTCAATTCTATAAATGTGTAAAGTTTCCCCTGTACGCATAAGATCATTACTGCATTTGAAATGTTCAAGTAGCTAACTCATTACTGCATGTTCCTGTTTAATTCCTGATTTCTTACCTTGTCTACAGCCACCCTAGTCCTTTCCCTGTTGTTAATTTTAAAACCAAATCTGATCCTTAAAAGTTTATTAGGACCTTTATTGATGCTATCTGAACATGATGACTTTCTTGAAGCTAACACTATTAGGAGTATGACTATATTAGATTCCTAAGGAATTCCATGTTTTAGTAAATTGGTAGACATATTGAGAAAGTTGATCATGTCCTAGATATCTTTGATAACCTCTGTATCAGTTGAGTTATTGCTGTATAGCTTTGCCTTTCTTGGGAATATTGTTCTGCTTTCATGTTAAAACCTTTATAGTGTGCTTATGATGCTTTTGCTCCTCACCTATATGTGTATAAATTCAGATCTTTAGACTCGTTTGATATATATTTGTTTGGTATCCAATGTAGACCATATGTTCTTATGCTAGGAGGGAAAGTATATTTTTGTAGTAAGTAATGCTATAGCATTTAGTTTATATTGAAAGGCCTCATTGGCATTTAAACCTGCAGGAAAACATGTTGGTAGTGTTTAAGGGTATTTAGGAGTGGAGTTCGACTCTAGGTTGGGCTGCCTCCCCGCCACAAGCATTGTCGTGGTCCTTGAGTCCTTTGGGAACTCTGAAGTGTCAAGGATTAAGGAAGCATCAACCTTGAGTGGAATATCCTTCTTAGCCCATAATTCGCTGACATATTCAGTTATTTGGGGGGTTTAATGTTTAATTACAATTAAAAGTTTTCAGTGTGAATTATTCGCTAAGTAGAACCACCACATTAATATATTTTCTCACAGTATTGATTATTCTCTTTTTTCAATTATTTGTCTGTATACCTGTCATATATATTTGAATATATTAGGAATGTGGGCATACTTCTAGTGACCTTCTTTTATTCTTTTTGGGCATGTATACATTTGGGCCTGCTGAGACCTAGGGAACTCAGGCCCAAACCAGCCTCGCTGCGTTTTCTCAATTGCTGGGCCTATCTTATTGAGGCCCAACAATCAGAGTCCAGTCCTCTCTCCCTTATTTTTTTCGTTACTGTTCAATATTTCTATAGCCTAGTTTAATGCTTTATTATTTCGCTTACTGCCTTTGCTGTTTTTTCATATTCCATTACCATGTATTTACCACTCATATATTAGATTATGTACTTTACTTTCATGCTCTAATATTGCATGAAACATAGGCAAACTTTAAGTAATATAGGATTTAAAGAGATTTAGTTAAGTAGTTAATCTTCGCTTCACTAATTATAACTTGTTCATCTCATACACTCACCTTCTTAAAGATTTTTGAAGCTCAGGACCCTAATCAAAACAACAACCCATTTTCAAAGGAAATTAGAAAAGAATCGCCGGTCTTTGCTAATAAGGAATGAAACCAGATTTTGTATGTAAAGATTCACCTTCTTTCGAATTTTTAAAACCGAGGTGCATATAGAATCACTTTTCTTACAAACATCTTTTAAAATTATACAAGCATCTATTCTTCAAAGCAACTATTTTCATAACTTAATAAATACAAGCCTTAATATATAGACTACTTTCAGAATTCTCTCAACCTTCAATAACTTTTTTTTGTGCAATCTCACATCCCTCCTAAGTCCTACATATGAACTCCCTTTAATATATAGTAAACCATGCCTTAGGTGCAATTAAGCACAATAAATAACTGATTCTATAAAATTAGTCTAAGTCATATGGAGCTACCTCAGGTAGATTTTAAGTGGTGCCTAATACCTTCCCCTTAGAAGAACAAGCGCCCTTACCCATAATCTCACCAGTTTGCAGACCTATCAAGAATATAACTTAGTAATTAAATAGGTAGCTTAGTAGACCTTTAAATATTAGGTGGAGACTCTCTTTCTTCAACGACAGAGAAACCATAAGTTGAATCATGTCTTGACTAGTGCAAAATAGTATGCAACAACATGTTGACTCTACTGGGGATATCACACTTAGGTTTTGACCTTAGCAGATTTAGACTAATTTGGCCTCAAGATTCATTTATACCTTGCTTTGATTATAGTTGAAATTACAATTACATGCTTACCTGCTATATTTGTTCTTTATAATGATTATCATGCTTATTGCTGCTACACCTTTGTCTGTTACTGCTTTATACATACTGTCATCACATTTCGTCCAATCGAGTCTTGATCATACACTATCACACACAATGGAATGCGAGGGTTGTCTTTTACACCCCTCCAAACCTTCTTTTCAAAACTCTCCAGTTTCAGAGAATGGATTTGTCAGGTCAACTGACATAACTTTTCGTATCCTTCAATCCAATTCAAAAGTAGGAAACACTCCACTATAGTAAAATAGGTCATACTGCATAAACCTCAGGTGAGTCGGTCCTTGGTATTGACACACAATTAGGAAAGCCACCCTGATGTCAACGGGTCATGCACCTAATGACATAACTTCCGTGGAAAGACAAATAAACATGAGAAGACACTTAAGGATCCGTAGCAAACTCTTACCCAAATATCTTTCTTTTACCCACCTATCCCTGAAATCAACATGGTAATAGGAGCACCACATAAGTTGAAAAAATGCTGGAAGAATATTCGTCGTGAACATGGAGATGAGGTTCGGATGCACCTGAGGGCATTAACTGCATTGATGAGCATGCGAGTAGACAAGGTGCTCACTCGCCTATTGATAGAACTTTGGGATCTGGCTAAGGTGGTGTTCAAATTTATCGACTCTGAGTAAGTACCAACATTGCAAGAAGTCATAACTTTCACAGAGCTGTCGTTCAATGGAAGAAAGCCAGTATTGTTAGTTACTATGCCCGGTTAGCTGTTCTTGGATGCCTTAGGCCTTGAAAACTATAGAAGTCTCAGAAGTATCGAGGATTGATGGGTGAGCCTCGACCAGATGTTCGACAGATTTGGGCACCGTTTAAGCTACGAATAATATTCAGGGGTGTTTAATGTGACCAAGCAACATAGGAGAGACTCAGGCCTATCACTTTCCCAATGACACTGTTGGGATTATTGGTCTTTCCACAACAAAGGGGCCGTATTAAAATCAACCTGTTACTAGTGGTCCTAGCAACCTTTCGTGGCAATCTTCAAGCTACTTCGTTGCTGATGGTGCTAGCTGAGATGCTGAGGGCTTTGTCCGCATGTGTACGAGGGTATGATTTCTTTAAAGGTTGTAACTTGCTACTTTAGATTTGGGCTACTGAACAATTCTTCCAGCGAGAGGCCACCAAAGACTACTTCGTGGGTGTCAGCAATATGATCCGCAGCCAGAGTGAGAGACTGAGAACTTGGATCTCCGGACATGGGCAAGAAGAATAGAGGGGAATGTTGACCAATTTGACAGGAGAATGGATCAAATGGAAACTCTGTTGGTTAGGTGGAAGGACAGTCTTGAGGACTCCATATAAATACTTTATTGAGTTGTTCGGACTGGAAGATATTTAACCACAATCATCCTTGCGGGTCCTCCGATAGTTCGGGATGTTCCAAGATGTACCTCTGTGGACTAGGATAGCACTATACGAGGATGAGTACAATGGACATATCCCAATTCCCACGATACGAAGGCTGAAGAAGAGTGGAATGACTTGGTTAACAATGCCTATCGGTCAAAACTCATGGTGTACTCCCGAGTATTATGTCTGGATTAACGAAGAAGAAGAACTGGCCCGCCCAAGCAAAGAGGGTATAGACTGGTTAGAGACGCAATGGTTGTTCTGCCGATTTACCATGAGATCCTGCTGCATTATCCTGTGACCAAATCAATGCATCACTAGGTGGTCCCAGGTTCCATTGACCACATATTGCCACCCGCTAAAGATGATGATCGGGTAGTGGAGTGCATCCAGATAGAATCAAGCACAAAGCCAGAAGAAGATCCAGGGGAGGAGTCTAAATTCAATGATGATGAGGAGGAGTTTGAGGAAGACTTAGAGGAGGATCCGGAAAAAGGAGCTGGAAGAAGAGAAGGACATGGGAAACGACTCAGGGGATGGTTATTAGAGTTGGTTGATTTCTCCTCTTTCCCACTTTGTACCTTTATCCCTAGTTTCCTCTTTTACTTTCCAATAGGGCGAGTTGTCCAAGGTCATGCATTTCTATGAAACAATGATGTAGTACTTGTTCCCATTTGTATCAGTCCAAATTATCAATGAAACAAATGGCTTTGGATCTAAATATGTCAAGTATAAATGTCTGTCAAATATCTGCGAATTAGGCCTACATCCGACAATGAGAGGTCCTTGCGAGTTCTAGGAACGCGCTAGCTGTAATGCATGAATTATCTGCTCTGTGTAATTTTCTACTTGTATAAATAAAGAAACTGACTCTTGGTCCTTTTCTTTTTTGTCTTCTTATTTTTTCTTTTGCTTTATTAATACCCCCAAAAAAGAAAAGAAAGTTGGTTCGTATCGACCAAAACTGGCGAAACCACCATGTAATCTAAGGTCAAAGGGAAAGATGTCAGCCGCAGAAGACCCAACTGAACATACTCTGGTCATAGCCGATAGCCCGAGGCGATCGGGGAAAAAGAAAACACTAGGAATTGGCGCACCTGGCCATGACAACACTTCCTCAGCCACCTAGATTCCCTTCTTTGGATTCACTTCCAGATCACTTTCCTTCACATCACGCCAAAACAACAACACCCCAACTTCAACTCCTACCACTCAAGTTATACCTCCAGTAACCCCGGCTAACCTACCAAATCCCCCTATTCACACTCCCTATGTACCACAATAAACTCAGACATCACAGAACACGCCTATTACCACTAATATAGCTACGCCTCCTCGTGACGGGGTCCCTTTTACTAACCAGCACATACCTATGGCACATGCCGCCATCCATGAGTGATACGTTCCCCATGTATATGCCATAACTGGACCTGCCTTTACAACACCTTTCACAGTTAGGGTGCCTTAAGAGATTGACCAATACGGCGAGATGGAGAGAGAAGATAGGCGTAATGAAGAAGACACAGTATCTGAGCAGTTGCAAATGTTGAGAAGGCAAATGAAGAGTCTCCAAGTTTCCCGGGGAAGTGAAAATTTTGACTACGAGGATCTGTGTATTCATCCAGATGTGGATATGCCAGCAGGGTACACACCCCTAAAGTTTGATATCTTCGATGAGACAGGGCACCCTCACGCACATTTGAGGTCATATTGTGACAAGTTAGTTGTAGTGGGGAGGAAG
Organism: Nicotiana obtusifolia; assembly: GCA_002018475.1. Taxonomy (NCBI): domain Eukaryota; kingdom Viridiplantae; phylum Streptophyta; class Magnoliopsida; order Solanales; family Solanaceae; genus Nicotiana; species Nicotiana obtusifolia. Next base: position 77,213 of record MCJB01021908.1, on the reverse strand, counting down.
GAGAAGCTAAGGATGAAGTTATCTATAAGAAGTTTGACAGGAGAGGCACTCATCTGGTATACTGGATAGGATCCGCAAAAGTGGAGAACTTGGCAAGATATGGCAGAGGAATTCATGAATCATTTTTGATTCAATACAGAGATCACTCCCGATCGGTTCGCGCTGGTGAACTTGCAGAAAAAACCAATCCGAGTCATTCCAAGAATATGCACGACGGTGGAGGTCGGAGGCTGCCAGGGCGCAACCTTCGCTGGATGACAGTGAGCTAACCAAATATTTCATCAAAGCCCAGGAGGGAATATAATTTGAAAAGATGATGGAAATGATGGGACATAAGTTCTCCAAGCTGGTCAAGATGGGAGATTTCTTATAAGAGGGCATAAAATCTGGTAAAGTACAACCATGGTAGCACTGCAAGTGGCTAGCAAGGCCATCTAGTCAGGGTCAATCGGAAGCAGAAAGAAGAAGGAAGAGGAGGTATCAGTAGTTATCCCTTACTACCAACCCAACCCACATCACTGAAGCACCTCTTATTTCCCAAACAACCACTCACCACCTCCCACTTATGCTCTAGTCTACAATACCCAGCCATATTACCACCCTCAACCACAATACAACCCTCCTCGAGCCAACAACAACCAAAATCCACAACGACCATATGCTCCAATCCAAACCACTACTCATCAGAACCGACCTGCTTATGCACCACACCCTCGTCTCAAATTTGAAGAGAGGGGTCCTAGAACTTATACCCCGATTGCTGAGCCTCTGGCTCAATTGTTTGAAAGATTTAGAAGAGCAGGATTGATACGCCCAATTGAGGGAAGGGTTCCTGAACATCCCTCTAAATATTTTGATGCCACTAAAAGATGCGTGTACCATTCCAATGTACTTGGGCACGATATTGAAGGTTGTTTCAAGTTGAAATATGAAATTGAAACTCTAATGAAGAGCAGAGCCATTCAGTGCACTCCGACACCACCCAATGTAAATCACAACCCACTGCCAAATCATCAAAACCAGGGAGCTAACATGATCACATTAGATGAGGAGTATGACCTGAAGGGAATAATTGTAACTATAGGAAATACATAAACCGCAAGGATCCCTCCTAAAATTCCGATCATTACAATATAACTAAGTCCCATAGTGACGTCAAGACTTATCCGTAGCAACCTGCTGATGTTACTCGAGACGAAGAAGGTCGGGAGTACAAAACCGTCCCATGAACATACTAGCAAAAGGGAAAGGCCAAAATGACAGACTCTGCTGCAGCCCACGATATGACTAGGTATGGAAGATGCTATGCCTCTGAAGATGTCAATTGATAAAATCCGGGGAGAGACCAAATTCAAAGGAGGAACATAATGGACACAGAAGCCGCTGAGTTTTGAAAAAGAATGTCAAGCAAAGAGTATTCTGTGGAAGATCAGCTAAAGAAAACTAGGCATAGATATCAATCATGTATCAATTAATGAGTTGTGACAGTCATAAGGACGCCCTGTTTAAAGTACTAAGCGGGGTAAGTGTACCAAGTAACACCACTAGTTAGGCATTGTCAATGAAAATTGGAAAATGGTTGATGCAAACATGATCACTTTCAGAAGAGACGAACTACCTTTCCAAGGCGCAAGTCATAACAAGGCTCTTCATATCACAGTCAAGTGCGGGGACAAAATAGTGTCCCGAGTGCTAGTTGATGACGGATCAGGAGTGAACATTTGTTTTCTCTCCACGCTGTGGGAGTTAGGAATTCATTTGAGGTAAGTCAAAGAAAGCCACGTAAGGGTGAGAGCCTTTGATGGTTCACAAAAGGATGTTATTGGAAAAATTTATCTAGCTTTGCAAATTGGGCCGGTTGATTTTTTGGTGTTGTTTCAAGTAATGGACATCTCTTCTTCTTACAATTTGCTGCTAAGAAGGCCCTGATACATACGGCGGGGGCCGTGCCATCCACTTTGCACCAATGGATTAAATTTGAGTGGAGATGCTAGGAGATCGTGGTTCTTGGCGGGTGGGGTCACTCCGCCTATTGGAGTATGATATTCCATTCATTCAAGGGATGGACAGAGTTGCCTTCCACATTGTAGATATCATGCAGACTACTGAGACGGAGAAGACCGAACAAAATTTGGGAATGGAGTCGCTGTATAGATCCAAGATGACTGTGAGAAAGGTAATGAAATATGGATACATGCCAGGAATAAGGTTGGGAGCCCAGTCAGATGGAATCACAGAGCCAATTGAACATAATGGGTAGAAAGGACGGGCTGGCATAGGATATCAGCCTCCGAAAGGGAAAGCTTGCACCGTTAGCTCCGGGAAAAAGGTTTTTGTGCTAGAGCATGTTGCAAGTCCGGGACAGAGTTCAGTACCCGAAGATGATATCATCGACAAAATAGGAAAGCTGTTTGTGAATATGATTGAAGGGTGCTGTGAAGGACCTGACATCAAGACAGCGACTATCACGGATGTCGAAACAAGGGAAGAGCTGAAAAATTGGACCGCCAATGCATCTTTGGTTTGCTGGGAGTCTTGATAGTATGAAACTATAAAAGTTTTCTTTTGAAAAGAGAACAGTTAATTGAGGCATGTACCATGTCTGTATCTTTTGTTCATTTGCCTCTTGTGAATGCTTAAGATGTTCCCCTTTTGATGAAATAAAAAGAATCATTTTCCTAAATATTGCAACTTTGTTTTACTTCTTTGTTTATACGTAGCTTTTCTTTTCAGTAATCAAACCGATTAAAAACCGCATTCCACGATTATTACATGTAACAAAATCATTGAGCGCAACAATCCATATTACGAGAAGTATGAACAGAGCATGATGCCCAACATCTCTTCTTTGCAAATTGAGCCGGTCGATTTTCCGATGTTGTTTAAAGTAATGGACATCTCTTCTTCTTACAACTTGCTGCTAAGCAGGGCCTGGATCCATATGGCAGGGGCCGTGCCATCCACTTTTCACCAATGCATTAAATTTGAGGTGGGATGCTAGGAGATCGTGGTTCTTGGCGAGTAGGGTCACTCCGCCTATTTGGAGTATGATATTCCATTCATTGAAAGGCTAGACGGAGTTGCCTTCCACGTTGTGGATATCATGCAGACTATTGAGATGGAGAAGACTGAACAAAATTTGGGAATGAAATCGCTGTATAGATCCAAGATGACTATGAGAAAGATGATGAAATATGGATATATGCTAGGAATAGGGTTGGGAGCCAAGTCAGATGGAATCACAGAGCCAATTGAACATAATGGGTAGAAAGGAAGGGCTGGCATAGGATATCAGCCTCTGAAAGGGAAAATTCGCATTGTTAGCCCCGGGAAAAAGGTTTTTTTGCCAAAGCATGTTGCATGTCTGGGACAAAGTTCAGTACCCAAAGATGATATCATTGACAGAATGGGAAAGCTATTCGTGAATATGATTGAAGAGTGTTGTGAAGGAAATGACATCAAGACACCAACTATCAGGGATGTCGAAATAGGGAAGAGCTGCAAAATTGGACTGCCAATGCATAGTTGGTCTGAAAGGAGTCTTGGTAGTATGGAACTACAAAAGTTTTCTTTTGAAAAGAGAGCGGTCAATTGAGGTGTGTACTGTGTTCGTACCTTTTTGTCATTTGCCTCTTGTGAACGCTTAAGACGTTCCCCCTTTGATAAAATAAAAAGAATCATTTTCCTAATTATTGCAACTTTGTTTTATTGCTTTGTTTGTACGTAGCTTTTTCAGTAATCAGACTGATAAAAAACCATGTTCCACTATTATGAAATGTAACAAAATCATTGAGCATAACAACCCAGATTACGAGGAGTATGATGAGAGCATGATGCTCGACAATCTCCCATATGAGATCCAGTAGTTGGAAAGTCAGAAAAAGCCCAACCTGGAAGAAACAGAAGTGGTCAATCTTGGAAGTGAAGAAGATGTAAAAGAAACCAGAATCAACATTCACCTAGAAGCTAAGCAGAAGGGAAAGATGATTGAGCTCCTCCGACAGTAGGTCAATGTGTTTGCATGGTCCTATGATGACATGCCAGGATTAAGCATCAACATTGTCTCGCATCGATTGCACACCCTACCAGACCGCCGGTCAAGCAGAAGTCCAGAAAGTTCATACCTAATTTAAGTCTCAGGGTAAAGGAAGAACTGACCAAACAGATATAAGCAAATGTAGTAAGGGTCACCAACTATCCAAGTAGGTCGGCAAAGGTACATTTTGAAATTGAACCCAGCAACATGCGCATTCGGAGTCCTCGTTGGAAAACTATTGGGTTTCATTGTAAGCAAGAAAGGGATAGAACTGGACCCATCAAAAATCAAGGCTATCTAAGAATTACCGCCACTAAAGAGAAATAAGAATGTCATGAATTTCTTGGGCACATTGAACTACATCAGCCATTTCATAGCCCAGTCCACGGTAATATATGAACACATTTCCAAGCTGTTGAAGAAAGATGCCGCCACAAAATGGACGGTGGAGTGCCAAAAAGCCTTCGACAGAATCAAAGAGTATCTATCAAACCACCACTGCTGGTTCCCCCTGAACCAGGGAAGCCATAGTTACTCTATTTGTCAGTCTTGGACAATTCCTTCGGCTACCTAACACTGAAGAGAAATACACACACAAACACAAATACTTCAATCATCTAAGAAATTTAGAGTTCAAAGCCTAGGTTTTCTTACTGTTTTTTTCTTTCGTCTGCTGAGTGCTGTCGCTGGCTCAAACTTGAGGTTCCTGGTGTCTAAGCAACTGAGAAAGAACTTTGTTTGGTCTGCTGCTCTTAAAAAGGTCAGCACATCTCTCATCTTTCTCTTTCGTTCATCCTCTTTGAATGCTACAAATATGCTAATTAGATTATGAGGATTACAACTGTTTTATGGTGTCTGTTATCAACATGTTAGCACTTATGTTCTATTAGTTTAATGGCTACTTGTGATTATTTATCCTGTGTTGAATCTTTAATCAATGATTGATTAAACCATTAATTGATTACTGCTTATCTTTGTTCCTGAGTTTCCAACAGTCTACATGTTTAAGTTATTATGTGTTCATGTTCATATGAACTTCTTAGCTTTTCATTAATTTGCAGTAACGCTTATCCTTATCTGTTGCATCTTTGTAGTTTGTGAGTCTTGAAGTTGAGCTTATTATTTGATGACCATGAGTAAGATGAACCTAAAGGTGTTCAATCCTATTTCCTCTTTCTCTTAACTTAAACATTAATTCTAAGTGTTTATATGTTTTCTTCTCTACTTGTATTTTTTAAACTATTACTGAGTTGCCACTATGGTCTTTTATTTTTTCTAGTTGTTGTTGCTTCTGTTGACCTACTCTTCTTTGAATTAAAATTTCTTCTCTTATCCTAGTAGTCCTATTGTACACATATGTTAAGACAAAGTTATCTTTCCTCATAATACAATCATGATCCTATTTTCGTGTCTTAGTTATAAGGACTGATTACTTGTTAGGGTGAACTTGATTGTTTTCTTGATTAGTTAACACCTTCAGCTACATGCTCAATCTAAAACTTATTTGGTATCATACCTCTTGTCTCCAATCCTTTAGGGTTATCATTGACCTTTGAAAACTGATATGCATTTATATTTTAAGACCGCCTTCCCTAAAAAGGGACCTAGTTGCTCTGGTATAACCAAGTGATAAATTGTGAAAACAGAAGCATGATCATTTTCATATCCAGATACTAACCTAGACTTAGGTTTGAGCTAAACCTGTTCTAACGCAATATTTTTCCTTTATCTGTAACTCTTTCTCCTCTTGACATGCTTAATCCAATTCTATAAATGTGTAAAGCCCTTGTCTACATAAAATGATTACTGCATTTGAAGTGTTCAAGTAGCTAACTAAATATTGCATGTTCATGTTTAATTCATGATTCCATACCTTGTCTAGAACCACTCCAGTCCTTTCCCTGTTGTTAATATTAAGACAAAATGTGATCCCTAAAACATTCTAAGGACATTTACTGATGCTACCTAAACTTAATGACTTGCTTGAAGCTAACACTATTAGGAGTAGGACTCTGTTAGAGTCCTATGGGATTCCATGTTTTAGTAAATTTGTAGACCTATTGGAAAAGTTGATCATATCCTATATATCTTTGATAAAATCAGTATCTGTTGAGTTATTACTGTATAGCTTTGCCTTTCCTATGTTCTGCTCTCATGTTCAAACCTTTATAGTATGCTTATGATGCTTCTACTCCTCACCTATATGTGTTTAAAGTCGGATCTTTAGACTTATTTGATATATGTTTGTTTAATATCCAATGTAGACCAGATATTCTTATGTTAGGAGGGAAAGTATATTTTGTGGTATCTAATGCTATAACATTTAGTTTACATTGAAAGGGCCTCGTTGGCATTTAAACCTGTAAGGAAAACATGTCGTTAGTGTTTAAGGGTATTTGGTAGTGGAGTTCGAATCTTGGTTGGGGTACCCTCCCTGGCACAAGTATTGCCCTAGGCCCGGAGTCCCTTGGGAACTTTGAAATTTTGGGGGATTCAAAGGGAGCATCGACCTTGAGTAGAATTTCCTTCTTAGCCCTTAATTCATTGACACATTTAGTTCTTCGGGGGTTTAACGTTAAATGACAACAAAAGGTTTTCAATGTGAATTATTCGCTAGGTAGAACCACCACATTAATATAATTTCCCACAGTATTGGTTAGTCTCTTGTTTTAATTATTTGTCTATATACCTGTCATATATATTCGAATGCATTGAGAATATGGGAATACTTCTAATGACCTTCTTTTATTCTTTTTGGGCATGTATACATTTGGGCCTGCTGAGTTCCTTGGGAACTCAGGCACAAACCAAATCCATCTACTACTTAAGTAAGAAGCTCACGCCATGCGAGGCCAAGTATACCCTGATAGAACGCAGTTGTTGTGCTCAGACTTGAATTTCTCAAAACCTAAGGCATTACTTGTCAGCGTGCACCACACTTCTGATATCTTGGTTCGACCCGCTCAAGTACATTTTTCAGAAGCCGATGCCTACCAAAAAACTAGCTAAATGGAAAATTCTCCTCAGCGAATTTGACATTGCGTACATAACTCAGAAGGCTATGAAAGGAAAATCTTTAGCTTACCACCTCACACCGACAATCCAGTGGATAGAGATTATAAACCTCTTACCATGTATTTCCCCGATGAAGAAGTACTATTTGTCGAGGAAGATATTGCAGAATCATACCCTGGGTGGAGAATGTTTTTCGATGGAGTAGCAAACCTCAAAGAAGCCGAGATAGGGGTAGTTTTGATTTTAGAATATGGAAAACACTATCCAGCATCGACAATGAAAAGATTCCCTTTTACCAATAATATGGCCGAATATGAAGCGTGCATCCTTGGAATCAAAATGGCAGTCCACATGAACATCAAAGAACTTTTGGTCATAGGAGATTCCGATTTGCTGATACACCAAGTCCACGGAGAATACTACTAATAGTCACAAGAAAGCCCTCAGGAGGCTGGCAAACCACTTTTTCCTCGATGGGTAAGTCCAGTACAGGAGGAACCCAGACTTAGGTTTGTTGAGATGTGTAAACGCTACTGAAGCAACAAGACTATTGTAGGAAATAGATGTAGGGACATGCGGACCCCACATGAACGGATACACATTAGCCAAGAAGATTTTGAGAGCTGGATACTTTTGGATGACTATGGAAAGAGATAGCATCCGCTTCGTACAGAAGTGTCTCCAATGCCAGATTCGCAGGGATTTCATCTGGGTCCCACCAAATGAGTAAAATGTAATGGGTTCACCTTGGCTGTTCTCCGCTTGGGGCATGGACGTAATTGGACCCATAGAGCCTGAAACATCAAACATACATTGTTTCATCTTGGTAGCTATCGACTATTTCACCAAATGGGTTGAGGCATCTACTTATAAGGCTGTCACAAAGAAGGTAATGGCAGATTTTTTCTTAAACAACATCGTCTACAGATTTGGGATACCGGATTCTATCCGCTAATCTCAATAGCAACGTCATGAGAGAAATATTCTAGAAGTTCAGAATTGTCCACCGCAATTCCACAGCCTACAGACCGCGAATGAATGGGGCAGTCAAGGTAGCTAAGAATAATATCAAGAGGATTCTGTGAAAGATAGTGGACAATCACAAACAATGGCACAAGAAACTACCTTTCGCTTTACTAGGTTATCGGACTACTATGAGAACATCCACTGGGGCAACGTTGTACATGTTGGTATACGGCACTGAAGCGGTGATATCAGCAGAGGTCGATATACCGTCCTTAAGAGTCATTCAAGAGGCAAAATTGGACGACGCAAAGTGGATACGGGTTAAGCAGGAACAACTCATGCTCATTGATGAATAAAGAATAGATGTAGTATGTCATGGTCAATTATATTAGAACAGGATGGCTAGTGCATTTAATAAAAGAGTGAGGCCTTGCCATTTCGCACTTGGGAAGGTAGTTTTGATGAAAATCTATCCTTATCAAGAAGAAGCCAAAGGAAAGTTCGCACCAAACAGGCAAGGTCCTTACGTGGTTAACCGAGCACTGTTGGGTGGAGCTCTAATTTTGGTAGAAATTGATGGAAGGGTCAACAGGGAGCCTATCAACTCAGATGCAATCAACAGGTACTATGTCTGAAGACAAATAGAGTTAGGGTTTTTGGTGTAACAGAACTACATTCAACCTGACTTCCCACAGAGGAGAACGTAGGCAACCCATGTAGGGTTCGGTTTCTCCCCCCCCCCCCTCTTTCTCTTGTAATAGAAAAACTAAATATCACTTTTGTATGTTGTTCAGGAACTACGCCGACGGGATTTCCTCATAATAGAATACGTAGGCAATCCTCATCAGATTCAATCATCTTTTGTAATTGAACTACATTCTAGTCTGATTCCACTTGGATACGTAGGCTATTTGAGTCAGAGTCGGCCATTTTCATTCTCAATCTCATCATTTTGCATATATTGTAATCGAACTACGCTTTGACCTGATTATCGTCCTTTGTCCCCCTATTCTTTATTTCTTCTTCATCTTCTTCTTTTCTCTATTTTTACTTTTTCTTGAGCCGAGAGTCTATTGGAAATAGACTCTCTACCTCGTTAGGTAAGGGTAAGGTCTGCGTACACACTACCCTCCTCAAACTCCACTTGTGGGATTATACTAGGTATGTTGTTGTTGTTGTTTTTGTTTCTTTGACCTAATTCCATTTGGATACGTAGGCTGCCTAGGTCAGGCTCGGTCATCATATTTCATCATAATCCACGAACTACGTTCAAACCTATTCCGTTTTGGATACGTAGGCAACCTGAAAAGTTTCAGTTTTAACTCTAGCAAAATCTTTGTAATGCATTAGTTCAAATTAGGATATAGTCGCAACAGCAAGCAGCCGCGTTACCAGAGGTTTCACGGAAGTCAATGTCAATAAGACAAAATTTTTAAGAAGATACACTCGTGTGTGGAGAGTCTTTCGTAACGTGTCATAATCTGGAATGACAACATTTGCTTTAAAAACACACTATTTTTGAATTTTTTGCTAAAGCAAATATATGTATATACCGTAATCTATCCATCTACCGGACTTCGTGGCATGATCATGTTCAAGGCCAGGGCAAACCAACACTGTGGTCGTCACAAACCAACTTCCCCCCTACTAAGAAGTTTTCTTTGAGTGCAGAGTCAACAGGGAGTAAGAAAGCACTAGGACCACACTGGGCAAATGACAGATCCGCCACTTACCTAAAATCATCCCTCTTTCTCATTTTCTCAAATTTTTCTAGTACGGCTAAAGCTAACTTTTGAATCTTTTGCAGGTACCTCGGAATCAGACAGCTGATATGGAAATTTGTATATAGAAAATCGTCTGTTCACCTAATCGGAGCACCCTGTACAAATCAGGTCAAAGAGGAGCAGCTGTTGATGGCCAAATTTGATTTAAATTAATTTATTTATACTTAATAATTTACAATAAATATTTGCAAAGTATTTACAGTAATGAATATCTATTTTTACAAATTAACCAAGCATTAGTTTTAGAATTAATCAAATAGCATTAACATTAAGTAATTACAAATATAATTATTATTTTAGGATTGTTAAAATAATTTCTATACATAGGTTCTATAATTAATTGAATTACTCTTTAATTTCTGTTTAATCAGGTTACTATGTTACTAATTAAAAATTAGTGTTACAATTTAGAAAAATAAAGTATTTTTATAAGTAATTAATTGCAATAAATATTAGTATCTAATAATTATAATTTTACTATATTTTATTAAAAATAATTTAGTATATTGAAATTAATTTTAAAAGGATAAAAGGTTAAATGGCTATAATTGCAACTCCTTAACTAAACATAGGGTGGCTATTCTATAAATGAATTTCAGCCCAATTATCAAGTCCAAAGCCAAATCTGACCCAGACACAATTCCCTTCTCTCCACCTTGGCAATCTCTGTCACTTCTTCTAGACCAATAAGATCATGCCACGTCATCCGTATCTCCCACTCACAAAGAAAACACAAATGAATCTGTGGTTTGAAGAAAACTCATCTGGGATGATTCCACTCACAAAACAATTTTCCAAGTCCACAAACCATGACACCTCTTTCATTTAAATTTCCAAAAGTTGCTCATCAAGAAAGGAGTCATTGTTTTCAAGGCCATTATGTGGCCTCCCCTTCTCCTTCAAACGAGACAAGTGGTCCGCGACTTGGATTTTACTACCTTTTCTATCTTGACTATCAATATCAAATTCTTGCAACAAGAGTACCTATATCATCAACCGAACTTTAGAATCCTTTTTGCTCATAAGATAGTGAAGCGCCGCATGATCCGTGTGGACAATAACCTTGGCACCCATCAAGTACGGGCGAAACTTCTCAATTGCAAACACAATAGCAAAGAGCTCTTTCTCCTTAACGGTGTAATTGACTTGGGCACTATTCATGGTCTTACTAGCATAGTAAACCGGACGAAGAACTTTGTTAATGCGTCACCCCGAAAAAACCCCAACCGCTCGTCACTTACATCACACATGAGTTCAAATGGAAAACTCCAATTTGGAGTGGTAATGATAGGAGTGGTTGTCAACTTGAGCTTCAATATTTCAAAATCCCTCAATCAATCATCATTAAAACCTAGGAAACTCCGCACACCCTTCACCAGAGTTGGGGGTGGAAGCTTAGAAATCACCTAAATCTTCGCCTTTTCAAATTCGATTCCATTCCATGAGATTTTATAGCCAAGGAGAATGCCTTCCTCAACCATGAAATGACATTTCTCCCAATTGAGCACCAAATTGATCTCTTCACATTTAGCCAACACTTTGTCCAAATTTGCAAGACAATCATCAAAATATTTCCCAGCCACCGAGAAGTCACCCATGAAAACTTCAAGGTAGTCCTCCATCATGTCCCGGAAAATAGACATCATACACAATTAGAAAGTCGATGGTGCATTGCACAAACCAAAAGGCATCCTCTTGAAAGCAAAAGTACCATAAGGACATGTAATGGTTGTTTTCTCTTGATCTTCTGGAGCAATGAGAATTTGGTTATAGCCCGAGTACCAATCAAGAAAACAATAGAAAGCACGATCGGCCAATCTATCTATGCATTTGGTCCAAGAGAGGAAGTGGAAAGTAATCCTTCATTGTGACTTGGTTGAGCTTACTATAATCCCTACAAACCCTCCAATTGGTCACCGTTCTTGTAGGAATCAACTCATTCTTATCATTAGCAACAACCATCATGCCCCCTTATTTGGGACACATTGAACCGGAGAGGTCTATGAACTATCGGAGATGAGGTAGACAACCCCGGCATCCAATCACTTGATAATCTCCTACTTGACAACTTCTTGCATAGCATCATTGGGTCTTATTTGATGTTAAACGGTTGGTTTAGCACCATCCTCCAACTTTATCTTATGCATGTGGGGCTTATACCCCAAATATCCGCCAAAGTCCACCCAATAGCCTTCTTCCTATTTTGCAACACCGCAAATGTGTCAACCTGCACGTTAGTCAAACAAGAGCAAAGAATAACGATAAATTAAAACAAGGGCCAAGAAATTCATACCGAATGTGTGGAGGCAATGGCTTCCAATCAAAAGTAGGTGTCTCTTTCAATCGAAGGCTTTGTAGGAGAAGTCTTCCTATTCTCAAGATCCAAAGATAATTTTCGGGGTGCATAGTTGTACGACCCCATTCCTTGCAAAGAATTTACACACTCCATGAAACCATCCATCTCGTCATCATCAAAATTGAGAAAAATTGCGTCCAACATAGCACCAACGTTGATTGTTGCACTTGTATCATCAATAATAATATCGGTCACCAAATCCACAAAAGAACACACATACTATTTGGTTGCCGCATAGACTTACAGACATGGAATACCACTTGTTCATCACCAACCCAGAAAGTGAGTTTTTCGGCTTCTACATCACAAAGCTTCACTTGTATTTCTTGATTTTCCTGCAAGGTCCATGTCATTTTTCGGAAAGTTTTTACGTAAAAGTTTGAACGAAATATGATTTTTTAGTTTTAAAATGATTACAGATGACCACAGTCAACATTTTTTATAAACGACCTTGGATCTGTATTTTAACGATTCTAGTAAGTTCGTATGATATTTTTGGAATTGTACGTATATTTAGTTGGGGTCCCGGGTGACCCGAGCGTATTCGGTGCATTATGTGTAAAGTTTGAAATTATACTTTAAACTTGAATATCTTGAGTTTTGGTGATAAATTCTTGTTTTTTGATGTTTATTTGGTGATTCATGTGTGCGAGTAAGTTCTTAGGATTTTATTACACTTATGTGCATGTTTGGTTTCGATTCCAAGGGGCTCGCGTGAGTTTTGGATTCTTACCAGAATGGTTTTTGTCTTAGAAAGAATGCTGGTGCATCAGGTCTGCATTCTGATTCTCGTAAATGCAAGGTCAAGCTCGCATTTGCGATGTTGGAGGGGGCTGCGTCAGCTTCGATTTTGCGAAGTTAGTTCCAGCAAATGTGATGGTGGGAATGTTCGCATTTGGAAGTTTTGTGTCGCATATGCGACTTTGAGGAAAATTCTGGTAGACTCGCATTTGTGATAATTTTGTTGCATTTACGATTAGCAGAATCAGAGACTTTCGCTTTTGCGAATAGTTGATCACTTTTGCGATCGTCGCAATTGCAAATTATTGTTCGTAATTGCGATATCTGCAGCTGGGTAAAAGAAGGAAAAACATGAATTAGCTTATTCTACACTATTTTTCAATCCAAAATTCCATAGGTGCGATTTTTGAAGAGGATTTTCTTCTCAAATTCATTTATAAGCATCTTTAACAACTTTTCAATCTATTTCTAATACTTTTTCCTAGCTTTTAACATCAAGTAAAAGAAATTTATGGTAGAAATTAAGGATTTTGGATAGAATTAGGGGAATTTGTAAAGTGGAGATTTAGACCTCAAATTGAGGTCGGATTTCGAAGCAAATTACATATCTGGGCTCGGGGGTGAACGGGTAATCGGCTTTTTGCTCAAATCTAGGGTTTGGACCAAGCGAGTCCGGGATTGACTTTTGTTGACTTTTGAGATTTTGGCCAAGATTGAACCTTTATTGATTGGGGATGTTTCCTTTAGTATTATTTGACTTTGTTATATGATAATTGACTAGGTTTTGATCGTTTAAAGGATTATTTTTATGGAAAACGATATTGGATTTTGAAAATTGTCCCGGAATGAGGTAAGTGTCTAGCCTAGCTTTGTTGAGGGAATTTTTCTTAATAAAATTATAATATTTGCCACATGCGGGGTAATGCATATTTGAGGTAACGAACGTATATGTATGTGTCAGGGTTAATCATTCTTGGGGTGGATTACATGATTCTTTGTGCCTTGTTGAACTATGTGATTCCTTGCTTCATATTTAACTTGACTTCTATGATAATATGATTATGAATTTCAATGCTAGAAACCAATTTGATGGACTTTTTATGATACTATGCATGTGCTAAATTCGGTCATCACTATACTAAATCACGAATGCTAGCTATGACCGTTATTCTTAAAATAATTGGATTCCATACTTGAGTCGAAGCTCGCTTTTGAGATTTGTTGAGATACTCAAACAACAAGGTTCTTGAGGTTATTGAATTGTTATTCGCTTGAAAGTTGTGATTGATGTTCATTTGGAGTATTTGCTTAATCACTCTTCTTGATGTTATTCATGCTTCCTACCTAGCTTGTTATTGATATACATATGCCGGTGAGGAAGAGTGTAAATCTCGATGGGTGATGCCGTGCCATTGCATATGCATTATCATGTGAGGAAGAGTCTAAGTCACAAAGGGTGATGTCGTGCCACTGTGTCCATTATCATGCAAGGACGAGAGTAAAAGCATGAAGGGTGATGTCGCGCCATTATTTTAATATTATCATGTGTTCATGGCACGAAGGGTGTTTCTATGCTGGTGAGGACGAGAGACATGCATTATATCGTGATGCTTTTTCCTTGTGCATACATTTTGTCTTTACTTTGAGTTGTTACTATTGCATCTATGTTTTCTATGTGACCTGTCATTATTGTTCTGTCTTGTCCTCTACCTATAAGAAGGGAAGATAACATCCTATATGTCATGCAGCCTCTTGTTTATAAGTGTGATGCACAACACATTGATAAACAAGACTCTACTAGACACCGTCTATAGACAACCCTAGGAAAAAAACTGCTCTAGTACCACTTTTGTCACGACCCAAACCAATGGGCCATGACGAGTGTCCGAGTCTTACTTATCGAACACCCCTAAGCATACGTCTAACATATAAACATGAAATTGGGTAGGTCATGCATGACATATATCAATAAATTGCTAAATCATGTGAATAACATACAAAAGGAAACATGCCAAAAGACATATATACATATATATGTATATATGCGGAATACGGTAGGGCGAGCCGACAAGGCTGATATATACAACTATTTATCAAAATAAAAGCCGACAAGACCACATACTATCCAACTATACATGACTGTCTACAAACCTCTAATAGAGTGTACAACTGTATCAAGGACGTGATTGGGCCCCGCCATATACATATATGTAGATAAAACTACCGTACCAAAACCGCATAGCAGCTCCGGATCAAATGGAGTACACAAACTCTCGCTGAGCAAGGATCCTAAGAAGAGGGACCGTCAGCCTGTCTACCTGCACCTGCGGGCATGAAACGCAGGTCCCTAGGCAATAGGGGCATCATTACGAATAATGTACCGAGTATGTAAGGCATAAAAATCAGTATATAAAAGACATGAAAGAAACATAGAGTAAATGACTCAACGTGTAAGTCTGAATAACTCTATGAATCATGAACATTTATAATGTCATGCATATGCGTATAAATGGAATATCATGGATAAGGATACACGTACATAATATCATCAAGCATCTGAGGGCATCCCATCATATCATCTCGGCCTCAGTGGGCGAAATCATTAATGTGTACCAACTGATCAGGTGATGGTGCGTATATAACACCATAACCTTTCCCCATACCCAATATACATATATTCCACGCGTATATAACGCCATCTGGTCATGGGTCAATGTACATGTATAAATGAATGTAATGCATAAGTATTAAGTTAATAAGATCTCCCCGGATGTCATATCAACATGCCTTTGGTTAATATCACTGAATAAACTTTATCGACTTTTGTATTTTCTGTGACCATGAACAAACGATATAATAATAGGACATATGGGGAATCAAGAACATAGGCAACCATAATACTTCTAAAATAGAGTCATGTGTACAACAACAAAATACAATCAGCAACTCAAAAACAACCTAACCATAATTCAGGACCTTTAATACAACAAAAACCCAAATATACCATAACACACCCAATCATCAAGTTATCAATTACCTTGAAATTGCAACAACGAGCGACCATCCCACTACCCTACCACATGTGGCATTTCTTCACGTACTTTATCCTTCCAAACTCCATAAATCAGTTGCGCAAGAGGCCAACACGAGTGGAGTACAAAACAGTCCACTACAAGTGGAATAAATCGAGCTCACGGCTTCTGATCACCGTCCTGTGAGTTCGAACTATTAGGAAACGAATTTATCAACCTTCCTTGATATTTAAAAAGCTTAAATACATCAAGTAGGCATTTTATTAAACATGAAGTACCTTCCAAAAAACAAACTACAATGAAAAAAGAGACGGCATCATGATACAGACGTCGTAGGGATCGTTCTAATGTTATCGCTTCTTGATTTCGTACCCAAGAAGTTAATCTTTTTTGAAACCCTTGTTGAGAGCTTAAGGATAGGTTTATGGGTTCTCTCTATTCATTTTCTATGGAAAATGAAGACAAAGACGATTTAAGACCTATATATATCAACTTTTTAAAATTCAAAGAGGTACTAGCTTTGGCACCCTAGCATTGGCCCTTCTTCAGACGTTCATATCATTTTATTCGGATGTCGTATGAATAAATGGTTAAGAGTAATGAAAACTAAATTCAAGACCTTAAATTTAGTATATAATATGTCCCAAAAAGACCTCATATAACACACAAAATTTATTTCCAAAAAAGCTTCATTATAAGGCAAATCCTTAGTCGGTGTTTCCGCAACTTGAATATGATTTTTCCAAAACTTTATATCTTATATACAAACACCATATATAGTCATATTATGACTATACGATAATTTAAATCATGATTAAAAGTCTCATATTAATTATATATAGGCCATGCTCTTGACGATCATTTTTGACTCTCCCTTTTAAAATTAATTTACTTATACTTAATAATTTTGAATAAATGTGTTGAAAATGTTTTCTAATCAATAATATCTATTTTTGTATTTGATGATCATAATTTTTATTACTTTTGTTAGAAGTAATTAAGTTTATTTAAATTAGTTTTAAAGAGGTTAAAGACTGAATGGTTACAATTGCAATTGCACTCTTAAATATAAAATGGCTGTTCTTTAGCCCAAAATACCAAGACCAACTGAATTGATCCGGTCCAAAGAACCCCATCTACTCCACCTTGGCAATCCAAGCCACCTATAACGACCCGATCGGTCGTTTTGATAGTTGTAGCCCCGTTCCCCCATTTACTGCACATTTTATACCTTATAGCTATTATGTGACTTGTCGAGGTAGTTGGTTCGGGTCCACAAAGATTTTAGAATGAAATGAGACACTTAGTCTCAAGGTTAAAATTATAGGTTGAAATGATTGACCGGATGTTGATCTATGAGTAAATGACCCCGGAATGGAGTTTTGATGGTTCCGTTAGCTCTGATGGATGAGTTTGGACTTAGGAGCGTGTCCGGATTATGATTTGGAGGTTCATAGTGGAATTAGGCTTGAAATGGCAAAAATTAAAATTTTTGGAAAGTTTGACCGGGAGTAGACCTTTTGATATCGAGGTCGGAATCCGACTCCGGATGTTTGAATATGTCCGTAATGTCAAATATTTTAATTGTGTGCAAAAGTTGGGGTGAATTGGACATGTTTTGATATGTTTCGGCGTCGTTTGTAGAAGTTGAATTTTCTAAGTTTCAATAGGCTTCAATTAGGGTGCGATTCATATTTTTGAAGTTGTTTGATGTGATTTGAGGACTCGACTAAGTTCGTATGAGGTATTAGAACTTGTTGGTATGTTTGGTTGAGGCCTCAGGTTGTTTTCGAATGGTAAATAGATCAAATGTTGAAGTTGAGTGATTGCTGAAAATGGACCTCTACTAGTGTAACCGCACCTGCGGAGCTTTGATCGCAGGTGCGAGCTCGCAGGTGCGGCTGGTTTGCGCAGGTGCAAGATTGGAGGGAAGATTGCAGGTGATCGCAAGTGCGAGGAGGATTCGGCACCTGCGTGCTGGAGAAGCGGAAGGCCCGCATGTACGATAGGGAGTACTGCATCTGCGTGACCACAGATGCGGCAGGAGGACCGCAGAAGTGGAAGTGGGCAGATGAGCTGGGACCATAGAAGCAACTTGGATGCTAGTAGAAGCGAGTTCACAAAATCTGAGTGAGGGACCGCAGGAGAGGAATGAGCCGCAGATGTGTGTGTGATGTCTCTTCTGTGATGCTGCAGAAGCGGTTAAGTGTCCGCGGTAGTGGAAAGATTTTTGCTTCATTTCAAACATTTCAAGCACGATTTGGGCGATTTTTGAGAGGATTTTTGAGGGGTTTTCTTGCGGTAAGTCCCTTGTGTTCAAAAAAAATCAATAATCTTGCTTCCCCATTGATTTTCCCTCCTAGTCGGTGCGTATTTAAGGTGTATATTGAGAGTTTGAGATTAGGGATTTGGAGAGTTTGATTTGGGGATTTGGGTAACGATTTGGTGTCGGATTTTGAAAAATTTGGTATGGTTGGACTCGTGGTTGAATGGGCTTCCTAGTTTTGTGGCTTTTATCGAATTCCGAGACGTGGACTCAGGGTCCGGCTTTTGAGTAAATTTTTGACTTTTGATTAATAACTTAGTATTTTTCTTCTGGAATTGATTCCCTTAGCCCGTATTGATTATATTGAATTGTTTATGGCTAGATTCGAGGCATTAGAAGGTCGTTTCGCGAGGAAAGGGTATATTGGAGTAGAGATTTGCTCGGATTGAGGTAAGTAGTAGTTCTAAATTTGGATCTGAGGGTACGAAACCCCGTATTACATGTCATGTATTTGGTTTTGAGGTGATGCACATGCTAGGTAACGGGCATGTGGGCATGCATCGTAGGAATTGGGACTTGGTCAAATTCCATGGAACTGTGTAGTTGAATAATCTGTTGTTTTCTCTACATTCTCCACGTATTAGAGAAATTAAACCACAAATCATGTTAGAAATTATGTTTCGACTATGTGTTGGCACTGTAGGGACCTACAGAGGTCGTGTACGTGTTGAATTATCTACTATATTACTGTTTTGTACTCAGTCACAGTTTCACTTCTATATTATATCTCAATCTCTATTGTTCCTTGTTAATACATTATATCATTTCTGTTGGTGCTGATTTTAATGATTACTGAGAGCCCGAGAGACTGGAGAGATTGATGACCGAGTAAGGTCAAGGGCCTGATTGTGAGATATTTATACTATAGCACGTGAGTTATCGGTGCAGCACATGAGTTGTCCGTGCGGAGCTAGATATTATAATATAGCACATGAGTTATCTGTGCAGATTATGGTGTTTGGGCTGAAGGAGCTCCTCCGGAGTCCATACACACATCAGTGAGAGCAGGTTCCTAATGAGTGCGAGTGCCGAGTGCCGAGCGCAGAGTGCCGAGTGCCAAGTGAATGGGAGGGCTGAGTGACTATGGCCCTGAGAGGATGTATTTTATTTTATTATTCTTGCACTTAGTAGGCATGTATCACTGTCTTGAAATTTCTGAAAGATATTACAGTTTGTTTCACTTTAACTTGTCTTGAAGTAACTGTTTTGACCTAATTTATCAGACTTGAAAGCATGCCTACCTTCCTATGTTGGAACCACTGTGATACTCGTCACTACTTTCAGTTCTTTATTTAGTCTTGTTACTTATTGAGTTGGTTGTACTCACGCTACACCTTGCACCTTGTGTACAGATCCACGTGCTTCCGGTCATGCAAGTTGCTGAGTTGTGAAGTTCGGATTCTCGGAGACTATCAAAGTAGCTGCTTGGTGTTTCGTAGACCATGTCTCTCCTTCCATATCTTCACAACTCAGCAACTTGCATGACCGAAAGCAACTTGCATAGACAGTATTCTCTCCTTCCATATCTTCACAACTTGCAACTTGCATGACCGGATTCTCGGAGACTATCAAAGTAGCTGCTTGGTGTTTCGTAGACCATGTCTCTCCTTCCATATCTTTCCACTTATTTTATTTGGTTTCAGACTATCATAGACAGTATTTTCAAGACTTCTGATGTATAGATGCTCATGTACTCTGTGACACCCTGATAGTTGGGAACTTCCGCGTTGTGTTTTGGGTTTCTATCCCGTTTATGAGAGCTTTTATTGCTCAGACTGCTTTAATTTGTTTTTTGTTAAAAGAGTTGGAAATATTTTTAAATGTCAGCTTGCCTAGTACAACGGTAGGTTCCATCACAACAAGTTAGGATTTTTGGGTCGTGACAAGTTGGTATCAGAGCCTAGGTTACATAGGTCTCACTTATCCTGAGTAGGTTTAGGTTGAGTCACACGGATCGGTGTGGAGACTTCTGTAATTATCTTTGAGAGGCTGCCGAACCCTTAGGAAACTTCATGTTTTTGTATTCTATTCATGCAAATTTGTTGATCGGTACGAATTTGTTCAAATTCTTTGGGACACGTGCTACCGGATAGGAAGTACAGCCACCGGTACTACTAGCTAGGGCCACGAGAGGCCAAGGTCGCATGAGGGGCCACAGTAGGGGTAGAGGTGCAGCTCGTACAACAGCTAGAGCAGCACCTGCAAATCTACCAGTTGCTCTTGCTCAAGAGCAGGTTCTAATTGTGGTTGGGCCAGTGGGGCCATCTCAGGCATCAGTTGTGCCTATTGTGATTCCAAGCCTTCAGGAGGCGTTGACCAAGATATTGACAGTTTGCAGTGGCCTTGCTCAGGTGATTTTGGCTCGAGCTGTACCAGCCACTTCTCAGGCTGGGGGAGGTACTCATACCCACGCTGCCCATACTCCAGAGCAGGTGATGCATGGATTTCAGACACCAAGGGTACTACTAGCCCAGCTTGTTGTAGTTGCTAAGGCCCTGGCAGTCCCTGTTATGGCTGATGATGAGCAAAGGAGACTTGAGAGATCTGGGAGGCTTCAGCCTCTATCATTTAGTCGTGCTGAATCAGAGGATGCTCAGGGTTTCTTGGATAGGTGCCAGCGGATTCTTTGCACTACTGGTATTTTGGAGACCAGTGGGGTCTCGTTCACTAATTGTCAATTTACTAGGGCTGCCTTTAGATAGAGGGAGGCTTATTAGAGGCGTAGGCCGGTCGGTGGATCACCACTTACATGGCAGGAGTTCTCCGTTCTCTTCTTGGAGATGTCGTGGAACAAATTCGCAGGGAGGAGTTGTGCAGACAGTTTGAGTAGTTACATCAGGAGGGCATGTCTGTGACGCAGTACAAGGTGAGGTTTATTGAGTTGGCTCATCACGCAGTATGGTTGGTTGCCACTAATAGGGAGAGGATTAGGAGGTTCATTGATGGCCTCACGTATCAGTTGCGATTGCTTATGACAAGGGAGAGGGTGTCTGGTGCTACTTTTGATGAGGTGGTTGTCATTGCTCAACAGATATAGATTGTCCGTAGTCAGGAGCGGGGAGAGAGGGAGGCCAAGAGGCCTCGTAGCTCGGGTGGTTTCAGCGGTATCCCTTCTGGGGGTCAATTCTACCACGGCAGGGGTCGTCCTTATAGGCATGCCTAGACGGCTCGTCCGGTTCACCAGGGTGCATCATCCATCCATGGTTCATATAGTGCTTACTCGGGCCAGTCTTTATTCAGTGCACTACCAGCACAGAGTTCTCACCACGCCTCGCCTACTCAGGTTTTTACAGGTAGTTCCTCGGGTTATCAGGAGAAGTAGTTTCATCAGAGGAGAGGTTGTTTTAAGTGCAGATACTTTGTTCATATCATGAGAGATTGCCCTAGGTTGTTGAGTGGGGATCCACAGTAGAGTTCTTGGCCAATGGAACCAGCACCAGCAGTTACACCACCCACTTAGCCAGCTCGGGATGGGGCTTAGTCTGCTAGGGGTCACCCAAGAAGGGAGAAGCTAATTAACTAGCGGTCAGGCCCCATTCTATGTAATTCCCGCCAGACCGGATGCTGTCGCTTTCGACGCAGTGATTACAGGTTTTGTTTCAGTATGACACAGGGATGCCTCAGTATTATTTGACCCTGGTTTCTCTTATTCGTATGTATCATCGTATTTTGATCATTATCTGGATATGCACTGTGAGTTCTTAGTTTCATTTGTTCATGTATCTACGCAGGTGGGCGACACCATTATCGTGGATCGAGTATATCGATCGTATGTAGTGACTATTGGGGGATTGGAGACTAGATTTGATCTCTTGCTGCTTAGTATGGTTTGATTTTGATGTGATCTTGGGTATGGATTGGTTGTCTCCATGTCATGTTGTTCTAGATTGTCACGCTAAGATCGTGATTGATAGGGATGCCGGGGGGCCAAACATTGAGTGGAGAGGTTCTCTAGACTACGTTTCGAGCAGAGTGATTTCATATTTGATGGCCTAGCGGATTGATGGGAAGGGTTGTTTATCTTATTTGGCCTTTGTGAGGGTTATTGACTTTGGTATTGACTTGGTGACGGGCACTCAGCCTATTTCTATTCCACCGTATCGTATGGCCCCAGCTGAGCTGAAGGAATTGAAGGAGCATCTTCAGGAACTCCTTGATAAGGGGTTTGTTAGGCCTAGTGTATCTCCTTGGGGCGCACCGGTTATGTTTGTGAAGAAGGATGTTAGTATGCGGATGTGCATTGATGACATGCAGTGGAACAAATTTACAATCAAGAACAAGTATCCTTTGCTGCGCATTGCTTGATCTATTTGACCAGCTTCAGGGAGCGAGGGTTTTCTCTAAGATTGACTTGAGGTCTGGGTATCACCAGTTGAAGATTTGGGACTCGGATATTCTAAAAACAGCATTCAGGACCCATTATGGTCATTATGAATTCCTCGTGATGTCTTTTGGGCTTAACAATGTCCCAGCAACATTCCATCTGATGATAGTGTATTTCAGCCTTATCTCGACTCATTTGTCATAGTGCTCATTGATGACATCTTGGTATACTCTCGTAGCTAGGAGGAACATGCCCAGCATTTGAGGATTGTGTTGCAGCGGTTGAGGGAGGAAAAACTTTATGGTAAGTCCTCCAAATGTGAGTTTTTGCTTAGTTCAGTGGCATTCTTGGGGCATGTGGTGTCTAGTGAGGGGATTCAGGTGTATCAAAATAAGATAGAGGCGGTTCAGAGTTGGCCCAGACCGTCCATAGTTACGGAGATTTGGAGCTTTCTCGGCTTGGCTGGTTATTATCCTCGCTTCGTGGAGGGTTTCTCGTCTATTGCATCGCCTTTGAGCAAATTGACTTAGAAGGGTGCTATTTTCAGATGGTCGGATGAGTGTGAGGAGAGCTTTCAGAAGCTCAAGACTACCTTGACTATAACTCCAATTCTAGTTTTACCTTCAGCTTCAGGATCTTATACAGTGTATTGTGATGCTTCCCGGAACGGTATTGGTGTGGCTTGATACAGGGAGGTAGAGTGATTGTTTATGCTTCGCGTCAGTTGAAGCCTCATGAGAAGAACTACCCTGTCTATGATTTGGAGTTAGCTTCCATCGTTCATGCATTGAATATTTGGAGGCATTATCTATACGGTGTGTCTTGTGAGGTGTTTACAGATCATCGGAGTCTCCATCACTTGTTCAAATAGAAGGATCTAAATTTGAGGCAGCAAAGATGGTTGGAGCTGCTAAAAGACTATGATATCACTATTCTGTATCATCCTCGGAAGGCCAATGTGATGGCCGATACCTTGAGTAGAAAGGCAGTGAGTATGGGTAGCATTGCATTCATTCCTATTGGTGAGAGACCTCTTGCAGTTGATGTTCAGGCCTTGGCCAACTAGTTCGTGAGATTAGATGTCTCGGAGCCCAGTTAGGTTCTAGCTTGTGTGGTATCTCTGTCTTCCTTATATGATCACATCAAAGAGCGCCAGTATGAAGATCCCCATTTGCTTGTCTTGAAGGACACGGTTCAGCACGGTGGTGCCAGAGATGTTACTATTGGGGATGATAGAATGTTGAGGATGCAGGGCCGGATCTGTGTGCCTAATGTGGATGGGCTACGTGAGTTGATTCTTGTGGAGGTACACAGTTTGCGGTATTCCATCCATCCGGGTGCCGCGAAGATGTATCAGGACTTGAGGCAGCATTATTGGTGGAGAAGAATGAAGAAGGATATAGTGGGATTTGTAGCTCAGTGCCTCAACTGTCAGCAAGTGAAGTATGAGCATCAAAGACCGGGCGGATTGCTTCAGAGGTTAGAGATTCCAGAGTGGAAATGTGAGCGGATCACAATGGATTTTGTAGTTGGGGTCCCACGGATTTCGAGGAAGTTTGATCCTATTTGGGTGATTGTGGATCAGCTAACCAAGTCCATGCACTTCATTCCAGTTGGGACTACTTATTCTTTGGAGTGGTTGGCTGAGATTTACATCTGAGAGATTATTCGCCTTCACTGTGTGCCATTGTCCATTATTTCAGATTGGGGCACATAGTTTATATCGCAGTTTTGGAGTGCCGTGCAGCTAGAGTTGGGTACCCAGGTTGAGTTGAGTGCAGCGTTTCACCCTCAGACGAACGGACAACCCGAGCTCACTATTCAGATATTAGAGGACATGCTACGCGCTTGTGTCATTGATTTTGGGCATTCATGGGATCAATTTCTGCCACTCGCGGAGTTTGCCTACAACTATAGCTACCAGTCGAGCATTTGGATGGTAACATATGAGCTTTGTATAGGAGATGGTATAGATCTCCGGTGGGTTGGTTTGATCCTGGTGAGGCTAGGCTATTGGGTACTGACTTGGTCCAGGATTCTTTGGACAAGTTTAAGATGATTCGGGAGTGGCTTCGCACGGCGTAGTCTAGACAGAAGAGTTATGCCGACAAAAAGGTCTGTGACATTGCTTACATGGTTGGGGAGAAGGTACTGCTCAAGGTTTCACCCATGAAGGGTGTTATGAGGTTCGAGAAGAAGAGCAAGTTGAGCCCTCGGTATATTGGGCCATTTGAGGTACTTCAGAGGATTGGGGAAGTGGCTTACAAGTTTGCCTTGCCACCTAGTTTGTCGAGTGTGCATCCAGTATTTCATTTTTTATGCTCCGTAAGTATGTCGGCGATTCGTGTCATATTTTGGATTTTAGCACAGTCCAGTTGGATGGTGATCAGACTTATGATGTGGAGCCGGTAGCCATTTTGGATGTGCAGGTTTGAAAGTTGAGGTCACAGGAGATAACTTGAGTGAAGGTGCTGTGGAGAGGTCAGCCAGTCGAGGAGGCTACTTGGGAGACCAAGCGGGAGATGCCGAACAGATATCCACACCTATTTTAGACTCTAGGGATATTTCTAGAGTCGTTCGAGGACGAACGTTTGTTTAAGAGGTGGAGGATGTAATGACCCGACCGGTCGTTTTGAGAGTTGTAGCCCCGTTCCCCCATTTACTGCTTATTTTATACCTTATAGTAGTGATGTGACTTGCCGGGGTAGTCGGTTCGGGTCGGGAGAGATTTCAGAATTAAATGAGACACCTAGTCTCAAGGTAGAAAGCTTAATTTGAAATGATTGGCCGGATGTTGATCTATATGTAAACGACACCAGAATAGAGTTTTGATGGTCACGTTAGCTCCGTTGGGTTATTTTTTACTTAGGAGTATGTCCGGATTGTGATTTGGAGGTCCGTAGTGGAATAAGGCTTGAAATGGCGAAAGTTAAAATTTTTGCAATGTTTGACCAGGAGTGGACCTTTTGATATCAGGGTCGGATTCCGATTCTGGAAGTTGGAATAGGTCCGTAATGTCAAATGTGACTTACTCAAAACAACCCCTCCCTGAAAATGGCGGTGAGTACTAAGGCGGACCCCGGAGCTAGAATAACTATCAGAAGGACCTGGTACGGATGAACCCTGAGCTGATTGTGCACGAGATAAACTCTGAGCTGGAAGGGCACTAAGAGATTACTGACCCTGATGAGTTCTGTATGAACCATGGCTGGATGCACCAAGGTGAACCGGACGAGTCGTCTGGGCGTGCGTATAACGACGTCCCCTATTGTGGTAGAACTAACCCCCAGAAGGAGTATCACTGAAACCACCCGAGCTACGAGGCCTCTTGGCCTCTCTCTCTCCGTGCTCCTAACTTTGGACCATCTCAATAAACCGAGCAACATCGACCACCTCGTAGAAGGTATCACCAGATACCCTCTCCCTAGTTATAAGCAACCGCGGCTGATACCTGAGGCCATCAATAAACCTCCTAATCCTCTCCCTATCAGTGGAAACCAACCAAACTACATGACAAGCCAGCTATGAAAACTTCACCTCGTACTGGGTCACAGACATGCCATCCTAACGAAGCTGCTCAAACTATCTACGCAGCTCCTCCCTGCGAGACTGTGTCACGAACTTCTCCAAGAAGAGAACAGAGAACTAACGCCATGTAAGTGGTGCCGCACCGACTTGCCTGCACCTCTCATAGGCCTCCCACCATCTGAAAGCAGCCCCAGTAAATTGAAAAGTGTTAATGAGACCCCAATTGTCTCTAGAATACCTTTCGTGCGAAGAATCCCCTAGCACCTGTCAAAAAAGTCCTGGGCATCCTCATATTCAGCCCCACTGAATGGTGGACGCTGGAGCCTCCCAAACCTCTCAAGTCTCCTCTGCTCATCACCAATCAAAACAAGACCCACCTGGGCCTGAGCAACTGCAACCAACTGTGCTAGTAGTACCCCCGATGTCTGAAGTCCCTACATCACCTGCTATGGAGTAGGGGCAGCAGGGGTATGAGTACCTCCACTGGCCTGAGAAGTGGCTGGTGCGGCCTGAGCCGAAACCATCTGAGCAAAGCCATTGCAAACAATCAATATCAGGGCCAACGCCTCCTGAATGCTTGGAATCACTATGGGCACAATTGGTAGCTGGTGGTACTGGTGGTTGGTCATCCTGTTCGATAGCACATGTCCTCACCAGCTGTGAGAGAATAGAACAACAAAAATTTTGTGACCAGAATCAACAAATTAGCAGGACAAGAATACAAGAATGTGAAGTTTCCTTCGACAGCCTCTCGAAGATAAGTACAAACGTCTCCGTACCGATCTGCAAGACTCTACTAAACCTGCTCATGACTCGTGAGAAGTATGTAACATAGGTTCTAATACCAACTCGTCAACACCCAAAACCAACATGTCTTGATGGCGCCTACAATGGTACTAGGCTAGCCAACTTTTTAGAGTTTTACAACACTTGAAAACTTTGAAAGATATGGAAGCAGATAAAATTAAGGAAAACCTTTTAAAAACAGAGTAAGAAAATCATAATTCCATAAAAAATCTCTCCCAAAACTGGGGCGTCACTGAGTACATGAGCATCTACATAAAAATACAGTCTAATACACCGTCTAGGAAATAACAACTGAAACATAAAATGGAAGATAAAGAGGGAGAGTTAAGGTCTACGAATGCTAAGCAACTACCTCGATAGTCTCCGAAAATCCGAACTCCACAACTCAACAACCGCCGTGGCCGAAAGCACTTAGATCTACACACGAGGTGCAGGGTGTAGCGTGAGTACAACCAACTCAATAGGTACAAATCTAACCTTTGGACTAAAAGGTAGTGACAAACTCGGCAGGTACAATTCATTATAGAAATAATAATACTGAAATGCAGGAATGCTTTCAAGTTCAACAGTTAAACCCAATTCCAATAAAATAGATCAAATTTTGAATGATATGAGGAGTACGACATCTCTGCGTCTACATGCCAATGCACGTGTTGTATGGGATGCACCACGCTGAAAGCCTCGTGTACTCACACTCTCAGAATGCTCAATCGCTCTGTACTGTATATGGCCAATCCAGCATAATTCGGACAAGATCCATGTCAGGGGAAGATCCATTCCTAAATATAATGAACTACGCTCACTAGGGTGTGTAAAGACTTCGGAGGGGCTCCTTCAGCCCAAGCGCTATAATAAGCTAGATCCAGGCATAAATCAATAAACATGATGTGGCGTGCAACCCAATCCCATAACTGTCACTCTCAATCAGGCTCTCGGCCTCACTCAGTCATCAATCTCTCCAGTCTCTCTCTCTCGGGCTCACAATGTCGTGAAACAAGCCCAAAAATCATGATATGATATAACAATAAATAGCAGTGGCGACTAAGATATGATATACAATGCATATATATGACTGAGTACATATTTTCAATGCAATCTATAATTGGACAAGAATCGATCACTGTGGGTCCCAACAGTACCAGCATATAGGCTAAACATGATTTCTAGCATGATTGGCAGCTTAATTACTTATCACATGATGAAAACATGGATATCAACAAGATAAATCAACTATACGGTTCAATGGAATCGACCAGGTCACAATTCTTACGATGCACGCCCACACACCCGTCATTTGGCATGTGCGTTCCCTCAACACCAATCATATAACACATAATTCGGGGTTCCGAACCCTCAAAGCCAACATTAGAAGTGTTACTTACCTCAATCTGAGCAAATCTCTACTCCTACACACCCTTGCCTTGTGAAACAATCTCCGAATGCCTTGAATCTAGCCACAAACAATGTGGTACAATCAACACAGGCTAAAGGAATTAATTCCATAAGAAAATACTAAGTTATTAATCAAAAGTCAAAAATCGACTCAAAAGCCGGCCCCGGGCCCACGTCTCGAAATCCACTAAAAGCCAAAAAACTAGAAAGCCCATTTATCCATGAGTCCAACCATGCCAAAATTACCAAAATCCGACACAGAGTCATCACCCAAATCACCAAATTCAACTCTCCAAATCCCTAACCTCAAACTCCCAAATTACACCTTAAATACACACAAATTAGGTGGAAATTCAATGGGAAAACAAGATTATTGATAAAAAATGAGCACCACGAACATACCTTAAGAAACCCCTCGAAATTCCTCTTAAGAATCGCCCAAACCAAGCTTGAAATGTTTATAATGAAGCAAAATCGCGAACCTTTGAATTTATGTGTTCTGTCCAGCCCTTCTGCTTTTGCGGAAACATAACCGCATCTACGGCGTCGCAGAAGCGACATTCCACCCACTTCTAAGTTATTAATCAAAAGTCAAAAATCGACTCAAAATCCGGCCTCGGGCCCACTCTCGAAATCCACTAAAAGCCAAAAAAACAGAAAGCCCATTCATCCACGAGTCCAACGATGCCAAAATTACCAAAATCCGAGACAGAGTCGTCACCTAAATCACCAAATTCAACTCTCCAAATTCCTAACCTCAAACTCCCAAATTAAACCTTAAATACACACAAACTAGGTGGGAAATTCAATGGGGAAACAGGATTATTGATCAAAAATGAGCACCACGAACTTACCTTAAGAAACCCCTCGAAAATCCTCTTAAGAATCGCCCAAACCCCAGCTTGAAATGTTTATAATGAAGCAAAATCGCGAACCCTTGAATTTATGTGTTCTTTCCAGCCCTTCTGCTTTTGCGGAAAAATAACCGCATCTACGGCGTCACAGAAGCGACATTCCACCCACTTCTGTGGTGAACCACTAGAGCTGGGACTCCGCTTTTACGGTCCTCATCCTCGTATCTGCGCAATCGCAGGTGCGAAATTCCCCATCGCACCTGCGCACATTTCTCTTCTGCGCCCATCACGCTGCACCTACGTCCACGTAGGTGCATAAAACTCCTCGCACCTGCGACCACAGTCCTCCCCAACCTTGGCCGCATTTGCGTACCTCAGCTCGCTTCTGCGAGCTCCCACCTACTGTCAAAACTCCGCAGGTGGGATCGCACCAGACCTGGTGCACTTCAAGAGTCTTTCAAATTCAATATCTTCATCCGTTGACCATCTGAAATAAACCCGAGGCCTCCAAGACCTTAACTAAACATACCAACAAGCCCCAAAACATGATACAAACTTAGTCGGGCCCTCAAATCACCTTAAACAACATTAAAAACACGAATCGCGCCCCAAACACTGACACGAGTTCCCGTTTGGTCTGCTGCTCTCAAAAATGTCTACCCCTCTCTCACTTTTCCCTTTTGTTCCTTTCTCTAAATAATATAAGCATGCCAAGATAGGTTTTGTATATTGTAATTGTTCTATGGTATTTAGCATGTTATTACTTGTGCTCTGTTAGTTTAGCGACTCCTTGTGATTTGTTGTCCTTCTATGAGTCTTTAAGTGATGGTCAATTAAACAATAATTGATTATTTCTAATCTTATTTCCCGAGTCCGAGTAATCTATATGTTTAAGATGTCATATATTCATGTTCAACATGAACTTCATAGCTTTCATTGACCTGCAGTAATCTTAGTTTTGTCTTGTTGCATCTCTGTAGCTTTTGTGAGATTTGAAGTTGAGTTTATTACCTGATAATTGTAACTAAGATGAATCTGAAGTTGTTTCAGTTTATATCTCTATCCTTTACCCTTAAGCTAGAACTCTAAGTGCTTACATGTTAGACTGCTTCTGAGTTGCTGTTAGCTGAAACTCTATCCCTACTCATGTCTATTAGATTGCTTTTGAGTTGCTGTTACGTCCCTTCATTTAATTTTGTTTACCTATTGCTTCTATTAACATGATTCCTACTTGGACCAAATCTCTCCTTTCTTCTCTCTGTTATCCTATTATACACATTTGTTAAAGCTATATCATTTTTTCATAATCTGATTCGGATTCTGTTCTTTCTCTCCGTTACAAAGGCTGGTAATTGGATGAGTTGAATTTAACTCTTTTCTTGATTAGCCAACATCCTCAGCAACATGTTTATTTGATATCTCCTATCTCTCATCTTTAGGGTCTTCATGCATGTTTATTTTTTTAAGAATCCAACTACTCTGCCTTAGTCAAGTAATAACTTGTAAGAAGGAAGTATGATCAACCCTGTATTCATGTACTGACTTAGAACTAAGCTCTGAGTTAAATATCTTGATGCAATGTCTTTTCCCTTATCTGTAACATTCTGTTTAACTCACTCTAAAATGCATAAAGTTTCCCCCATTTGCATAAGAATCATCACTGCATTTGAAATGTTTAGGTATCTGACTGAATGCCGCATGTTCTTGTTTATTTCATGATCATATATCACGACCAGAACCGCCCTAATTTTTTCTCTATGATAAATTTGAACCTAGTTTAATCCCTAAAGTATCACAAGGATCCAGGCCAGTGTTATTTTAACTTGATGATTTATGAGGAGTATAATTTGTATAAATCCTTAGGAACTCCCTGTTGTGGTCTGTAAATTGTAAATCCATTGAAAGTCTTGATCATGTCCTAGATGTCTTCAACAACCATTAAAAATGACTAATCATGACTGTATTGCCTGAATTTACATTGTTGATTCTCTTTCAAAGTATTAATGCCCAACCTATGAATATGCTAAAAATAAAGTCAACCAATTCACTAAGTTCACCATACACAAAGAACCTCTATATATGCTCAGCTGTTGTTGTATAGCTTTACCTTTCTTTGGAGTATTGCCTTACTCTAAATTTGGACTGTTGTAACATGTTTGTCATGTTTCCGATGTTCACTTGTATAAGTTTTAGAATCAGATTTTTTCTTTCATGTGATACATATGTTTGTTTGCTCATCTAGTATATTTTGTATGTTCTTATGATAGAAGGGAATGTATATATTTTGTGATAGGTAGTACTTTAGAATTTAATTTACATTGGAAGGGCCTCATTGGCACTCAGACCCGAAAGGAAAACATGTCGTTAGTGTTTACGGGTATTTGGGAGCGGAGTTCGACTCTAGGTTGGGCTGCCCTCCCCGGCACAAGCATTGCCCTGGGCCTTGAATCCCTTGGGAACTTTAAAGTGTCGAGGAGCATCGACCTCGAGTGGAGTTTCCTCCTTAGCTCTTAATTCATTGATACATTTAGTTCTTTAAGGGTTTAATGATTGATGACAATGAAAGGTTTCCAACGTAAATTATTTGCTAAGTAAAACCACTACATTTATATATAACATCCCATGGTATTAATCATTTCCTTGTTTCAATTATCTGTTTGTATACTGTCATGTATATTAGAAGGTGACCTGTTATGTGCATTAGAGTATGCTGAGAACATGGAGTACATTTCTAATGACCTTTGTTTATTTCTTTTAGGCATGTACACATCTAGGCCTGCTGAATCCCTAAGGAATTCAGGCCCAAACCATCCTTGCTGCATCTTTGCAATGATTAGTCTTGCCATAGCCGAACCTCTCAGATGCTGGGCCTACCTTATTGAGGCTCAATCTTCAGAGTCCAGTTTTCTCCCTTACTCCTTTTGTTACTGCCTATTATTTCCATAGCTTAGTTTACTGCCTTAATTATTTTCGCTTATTGCCTTCGCTTTCTTATTGCATTTTCATTATCATGTATTAACACTCATATATTAGATTATGCATTTTCCTTTTATTCTCTCGTATTACATAGAACTTAGGCAAACCTTAATTAATATAGGATTTAAAAGAAAATAACTATTATTTGATTCTCCTCTTCCGTTTAATTCCAATATGTTACACTCACTCTTCTTTAAGGTTTTGAAGCTCGGGTCTTCAGTCAGAATGGCCGCCAATTTCTCAAAGAAAATTAGAAAAAAAATAACTAATTTTTCACCAACTGGAATGAAATGAGATTTTTCATAAAAAGGGAAACGACGGTAACGAACAGTCTCAAATGAATTTCCAAAGACTTGTTTCTCAGATTTTTTGAAAATCAAGGTACATATTAGAATCATCTTTCTTACAAACAATTCTTAAGATTACTGTAGCATCTATTCATCAAAAAATTATCACTTTTCCTAACATAATAATTCAAGCTTTAAAATATAAACTACTTTCAAAAATTCTCATAGCCTCCAATAACTCTTTTGTAATCCCATTCCCTTCTTAAGTCATACACACACATTTCCTTTAGTATATAATGAGCCCTACCTTAGTGATAATCAATGCATAGTGTAAATAACTAATACCTTAATAATTAGTCTAAGTCCTGTGTAGCTACCTCAGGTAGATTTTAAGGGGTGCCTAACACCTTCATCCTTAGAGAAACAAAAATTCTTACCCATAATCTCACTTGTTTGAAGACCTGTAATGAATATAACTTAGTAATTAAATATGTACCCTAGTATACTTTTAAATATTAGGTGGTGATTCTCTTTCATCAACAACAGAGAAACCACTAGTTGAATCCTGTCTTGACTAGTGCAAAATAGGGTGCAACACCAACATACCAAACTTCAACTTCCAAAATACTCAACAATTACTAAATAAGCAATAATTATGGAAGGAATGATCAAATAAGTAATAATCTAAACTAAGCATGGATATCATAATTAAAAAGCTAATAAATCACAAGGAAACAGGTTCCACCCGCACGCTTTAACCCAACAACAACGCATAAGTAGTCACCTCACATATACGTTGTACCCACACATTAAACATGTAGCAAATAGGAAAACAAGTCATAATCCCTCAAGTCAAGATTAACCACGACACTTACTTTGCTCCGCAATCAAATCAAAGTTCAATTGGGGCCTTCCCTCTAAAATTTGCCTCCAAACCAATCGAATCTAACAGAATATAACAATTCAAAATAAGCTTTAGAAACTACCCATGAGTGAAAAAGATTCAATCTTTAATAATTTTGGAAAACGTCAACATAAGTCAACCCCGAGCTTGCTTGGTCAAAACCTGAGATTCTGACAAAAATTCAATTACCCATTCACCTCCAAGAGCGATTATGTAATTAGTTTCGAAATACGACTTCAATTTGAGGTCTAAATCTCAATTTTACAAACCTCTCCCCCCCTCCCAATTCTACCCAAATCCCTAATTTTCTACCACCGGAATAGCATAAATTAAGGTTAGAAATCAATGGGTGTTGATGCAAATGGAAGAAAACGAGTTAAAGTATACTAACATAGGAAGCGGTGATGAAATCTCTCTTCAAAATCGGCAAAAACCAGATATCAGCAAAAACCAACATTCTTCTAAGTTCAAAATCACTCTATAGCCTATCCGAAACTCATCCGAGCTCCTCAGTGTCATGACCCAAAATCCACTATAGGTCATGATGGTGCCTAACACCGCCATCAGGCAAGCCAACAATGATTTATCAATTTAAGTACTCATTTGAGTATTTTAAAATCATAATTTTCCTTAATTGAATGGCATAAAATAGAATTTACAGATTAAATAAAAATATTTATTCAAACCACAGTAATGAATAACCTGAAGGAACCCCTAAAACCGGTGTCACAAGTGCATGAGCATTTTTCTAAGAAGTACAACAACAATACATCACCTGTCCAGAATATAAATAAGACAGGATAAAATAGTTAGTAGAATGGAGACTCAGTGGAGTGAGATGCGTAGTCTAGGTTGCAGCTCATTTAAAGTCTCCTCAACTGATGCGCCTGCGCGCCAAGGTGATCTCCAAATGAACCTGTCAGATCTTGCACTTTTAGTGCAGAAGTGCATTATGAGTACATAAAATTAACGCGTACCCAGTAAGTATCTAGCCTAACCCCGGAGAAGTAGTGACAAGGGGTCGATATCGACACTTACTAGAGGTCCAAATAAACAATATGATAAATTCATAACAGATATGAAGTGTAAAGCTACAGTGAAGTAAATCTGTAATCCCATATTTAATTTCCAATTTGTTCCCTTTAAAGCATAAATTTTCTCAATCTTGTATTCTTCCTTAATATCTTAGAACATGCCAAGTGTCGATACCAAATAACTAGGAAATACCATAAAATGCCGGGCATCAGGGAAAAGATTAGCTCGTAAATATTCGGGCGACTAGCGATATAACGCACGATACGGCCGAGGTCGTTGGGCCCAATCCAAAATAACATGTACACTGTCGAGGGACGTGCGGCACGATCCATAGATGCATCTATATACTGTCGAGGCATTCGGCCCGCACCACAAGAAAAAGGAAGGAAGTTGCCGAATTACGAGGCACGTTTTTATAATACAGTACATGAGCACAAAAGGAATTTAATCTTTACCATTTCTCAAATAACTAGCCCACAACTCAAAATGTTAAGGCTTAGCCTAGTGTACATATATTTACATCTAAATCAATTTCAATTATAACTTCAATTAATTAAGCCAGCATCATGAGTTCAAGTAATTCAAACATTTCATGATAAGATCCTAATTCTACCCGGACATAAACATGTTTTAGCTACGTACAGACTCTGCTCACATCGTACGCACGTAGCACCCACAACTAGTTGCACATAAAAATAAATATCACCTAGGGGGTAGTTCCCCCCTCACAAGACTAGACTGGAGACTTGCCTCGCTCTAAAGTTCCATAACCAGCTCCAGAGCCTCTCTAACACCTCAAAATGATGCTCGTCGATCCAAAACTAGTCAAACAATGTGCAGACCAATCAAAATATACTCTAATACCCATAATTAATCAATTCAAACAATTCACAACTCCGCTCTAAAAGTCGATAAAGACAACCTTCGGGCCCACATGCCCGGATTCCGAAAATTTTTCGAAGAAAAACTTTACCAATAATACCACTAACTCAAATATATAATTTATACCTAACTCCATATCAAATTTCATGGTCAAAATCCAAAAATATCAAATTCTAGGGTTTCTACAAAAATCCCAAATTTTTCCTAAATTTTCCTCCTTAAGTCTATGTATAAACCTTACATTAAGCTCACTATAAGTGGAAAATTACTTACCTTGTGCGACATGATGAAAACTCCTTAAAATCTCCCAAGAACCGAGCTCCAAAACTCCCAAATGAAAATGACGAAATGACCAAGTTCGATCTACTTATGTTCTGCCCAGTTTTCGCTTCTGCGAACATATTTGTGCATCTGCAGAGCACACTAACCAGCTGAGACCTCGCATCTGCGGAAGCGTTTTCGCTTCTGCGATGGCCAATCGCGCATCTGCCGACCAGCCGCTTCTGCATCTTCATTCTGGCTTCTGCGGTTCGCAGGTGCGGAAATTTATTCGTACCTGTGGCCACTGCCTTGTCCCGTTCTGCTTCTGTGAGCTCGACCTGACTTCTGTGATGTCACTTCTACAACCAAGACATTGCAGAAGCTACCACACCAGCTGTTACCCTGCTTCAGCATTTCTCAAGTCCAAAAATCCATCCGTTAACCATTCGGAATTCACTCGAGGCCCTCGGGTCCTTAATCAAATATACCAACACGTCCCAAAATATAATAAGAACTTAGTCGAAGCCTTAAACCACGTCAAACAACATCAAAATCATGAATCGCACCTCGGATCAAACTCATAAATTTCCGAATTTCCAAATTCTATATCTTGTGTCGAAACGTATCAAATCAAGCTGGAATGACTTCTTCGCACACGAGTCATAAATTAAATAACGAAGCTATTCCAAGGCTCGGAGTCCCAAACAGACATCGATAACATTAAAATCCACTTCAAGTCAAACTTAAGAATTTCTTAAACTATTAAAATACTAACCTTCCATAATAAGTGCTGAAATGCTCTTGGGTGATCCGATACTCAACCCGAACTTACGACCCAAGACCGAAATCATCATACGAACCCATTGGAACCTTCAAATCCCGATTCCGAGGTCGTTTACTCAAAGGTCACACCTTAGTCAATTCTTCATGCGTAAAGCTTCAGAAATTAGAATTTTCATTCCAAATCAATACCGAACTTCCCAAAATTCAATTCCGACCACACTTACAAGTCATAACACTTGAAATGAAGCTACTCAAGGCCTCAAACCGCCGAACGATGTGCTAGAGCTCAAAACAACCGGTTGGGTCGTTACACTCGGGCTTCAAACCAAACATACACACAAGTGTAATAACAACATACGAACTCCCTCGCATGATCAAAATACCAAAATAACACCTAGAACTATGAATTGGACATCAAAATGAATGATATTTACAAAGAAACTCAAGAACATAAAATTTTACAACTGGGGACGTCCGAATCATGTCAAATCATCTCCTTTTTGCAATAAATTTTTTAGACAAGTCATAAATAGTGAAATAAACCTATATCATGTTCCAGAATCGAAATCTGAACCCGGTAGTAACAAATTCAACCTTGGCCAAACTTAGAAATTCCTTTAGCCTTCAAATTACTAGTTTTCAACAAATTATATTAAATCAGGTTAGGGACCTCCGAATTCGATTCTGGGCATACGCCCAAGTCCCAAATCACGATATGAACCCACCAGACCGTCAAAACACCGATTCGGTTCCGTTTACATAAAATTGACCGTAGTCAACTCAATAAATTTTTAAGGCTAAATTACACTTTTTATCAATTTTTCACATAAAAAATTTTCAAAAAAAGACACGGGCTGCGTATGCAAATCATGGAGGGCTAAACAGAGATATAAGAAATCTCGAAACACATAACTGAAAGCTAAAACTGAAAATAACCTATCGGGTCATCACACTCACACACATTGCACATGACCCATTTAGAACGACTTCATTCCAGCTCTTAAGTCAAAGCAAGTAAGTACATAACCAAGAAGTATTAAGCAATAAGCACTAGATGAACATAAAAGTCAAGAAATTGAGAAAGGCATCACAAACATGCTATAAAATTTTCAAGGCATCTACAGTTCAAAACATGTCAGGAAGGTGATTCACATGACTCAGCCTAAAAATGTTGGCATCAAACACGTCAAAAGGCATCTAAGAGCAATTCTTTCTTCCTTCCTACACCTACTCTAACCCTAAAAAGATAAAAATACCCGGTTCAAGTTAAAGTCCCTGAAAAAGAACTAATGCAAAAAGAAAAACCAAGGGGAATTATTACCTAATTAAAATTAATTAGAACAAAAAGAAAGTTTCGAATTTTCTTTCATTGGACTTTAATCCCTCAAGAATGTTGTCCACAAGATCCATCGTTGAAAAAAGTCCAAATTTTTTGATTTTTTTTCCTTTTTAGTTTATTACAAAAAAAACAAATTTAACAAAAACCACTACACTACACTAAGAAAGTGTATTACAACAAAGCTAGGATACCACAGAAAATCACCCAGACAATCTCCTCACCCCACACCTTAAGATTGTGCAAAGTCCTCAAATGCATACAACAAATAACAAGAAGGTAAAAGAGACTCCCTTGTAGGCTAAAGGCCAATGGATTAGCAGCTCACGGGATACTCAGACATCTCCCAAGTATGATTTGTGCAGGCACCCCACACTTAGTTCCAACTACATGCTCGCTTTTGCATACGCCTTAGGGCATTGACTCCATGCTCCTACTCCTATAAAAGGCAAAAACAACCCCTACAAAAATAACACAATGAAAATAATAAAAAGAAGCAGTAGAATTGGTTGCCTCCCAACAAGCGCCTTATTTAACGTCACGGCACGACTCCATTACCTTCACCACTTTCCTTTCCACTTTGAGAATATGAATTGTGCCCCCACTTTTGCATCAATTTTTCGGTTACGTTCCTGGCCAGTGGTACGGATACAAAAGAGCCAAGTAAACAATGTCGCATCTTGCAATTCTTGGCCTTTAAGTGAGGGATGTCGTTTTGTCTCCTTAGCATCACAAATTTCAAAATGTATCCACTTTGTTCTCCATCCATTGACTCTTCCATATACTCGAATGGATGAATTCACGCGTCACCAACCAATCACAATGTTGAAAAAAGGATAGAATGAGGTCCAATGCGTTCCAACTCTAGAATCGGTTCACTTTTGACATCCTCACTTTTGCACACTTCATCAACCTTGGCATCACTAATAATATTTTGATCGAGTTGTTGGAATTCCTCTTTTTGTTCCACAAGCTGGCCAGCATCCATAACAACTAGTTGTATGGCATCAGACGCCTTAATCTTTTTATTCAATTGAGCCTGCAGATCATAAATATCTGAGCAAATTAGTTTATCTCTTGCCTGTGCTCAGTTCTTCCTTCTATCATCTGTTTAGCCATATTTGAAAGACCATTATGTAGAAACCCATAAAATTTTATTAGCTGAGCTTGTTCCTCTAGCCAAGATTGGCTCATTATATCTGCTTCTTCAACTTTTATCTCTTGTAAAAACTCACACTCTTATTCGAGTTGAGGTTCTTCTTAAAAATAGGCCATTAACTCTTCCATTCTAGCATGCAGTACTTTGATCGCTAAGGCAGTCTTTTCTTGAATTTCATCATTTTGCTCTATTATTTGCCTCACCATGTCCATAATATGAGTAGTGCATTCCACATCCTCTACTTCAATGCTCCTATCAAACTCATAAATATTATTAGAAAAATCATAATAAGAGCTCGGAGATGGATAATAAGAATTAGGACAACCATCCCAATTTCCACCTTGACCACCACACACATTACAAATATTTCACCCAGAAGATTGAAATGGAGCACGCAACTCACTCCCGAAAATATTGTCACAATTTTTTAACAAGTGCAGTCCTCCACAATATAGACAAGGATTACCAAAATAAATATTATCAATATTTGACAAAAATAATTAAATATTAAATTAAGCTAAATTTTTTTTAAAAAATGAAATAGACAAAAAATAAAAATCTAATCTAGTAAAATAGTTAATTTCTAAGTCCCGGCAATGGCGCCAAAAACTTGTTACTCCAAAACGCACACATAAGTATACGTGGTTGACAAATGGATTGTAAGTCCAGATATCATACCCACAAAGACTTGTGGTTAACTATATACTAAATTAAACTAAGACAATTAATTTATTCAAGCGATCTTCTAAAGTATGAATATTTAACTAAAACTAATCTAGAGTAGCAAACTAAGCGATTACAGAAAACAAGTCAGCAAGCTTATAGACGAATTCAATGGGAGAGAATATTCCAGAGCTATGGGTTAGCTAATAATCTCGTTGAGTTTTCAACCTAAATTGTCTGATTAATTTATTTGGTTTATTGATTGCAGGGTTAATATTACTCGTAGTATTCTTCCGAATTACTACTCGCTTATTCAAGCTAACCTAACACCCATATTCCTATGGCATTAGGATTAATAAGAGCGCATTAATAATTCCTGTATAGTAACCAAGCAAGGCGAGTAGGTATACCCCTATCCTAACCGCAAATCCGCCATTACTCAGGTTCAAGAGCTCGCTGTTCCAGAATAATAGGAAACAATGGAAATAAAATATAACAAAAGGTGACTTCGGAGCCTGCGAACGTCCAACATGTATACCTTGAACGTCCAACAGGCACAAGTCTCAAAACCAACTCCATCTGAAGTACCTGCATCTGCACAAAAATGTTCAGAAGCATAGCATGAGTACACCATAATGGTACCCAGTAAGTATCAAGCCTAACCTCGATAGAGTAGTGATGAGGCAAGGTCAAGATAACTACCGGACATGTAAACCTGTGCAGGATATGACATAAAGCTAACAAGGAAAGAATATCAATACAAGGCCAATAGCAGAAAGCTTTCAAAATTAAAATCAACAGCGAAAATAATTGGAGCACGAATGGCAATGAGAAACAACCAACTAATTAAGCATCAACGTAGTCAGGTGTAGATGAAATATCGAAGTGTTCAAGTAAGGGAATCCGATGACAACTGAATCAATCAAATCATTCTTAATGCACGAATTTCAACAGGAATTACCCAGGTTACCACCTCGCTTAATAATAAATCATAAGTCACAACTTCCAAACCTTACGCACCTGGCATCTTGTGCCCATATTTTCTAAATCACTCCCGCACGGCAAAGTCCACGTGCTACCATGTACATAGTATCCCTATCAAATGCTAATTAAGATGTTAAAGCGATTTATTTATTACGATAAATCATAATTACAACCTTGAATAATGTAGGAAATCAGACGAGAAAATGAGTTTGTTTCATAAATCATTTGGGTGAAGAAAATAATATTTTTAAACAAAATAAACATCGGATAAGCTACTGAGTTAAATATAGAATTTGTTAAATTAAAACACAATAATGATTTTTAAGCGAGATAAAAACATCACATATGGTGAGAAGTTTAAGCTGAGAAATCAATTAAAAGTGAAATACGACAACTATTAAGAACAGTAAAGTACCGAATGAAATGGCGAGTTTTAGCTTAAGAGTCACATTAGATAAGCATGTTAAAAATCCTTTTACTTAAAATTGTTATGTTACTAACACTCAACAACGTATGAGATAATGACTCAGCGTAGTAAATTTATCTTGAAAATTAATTCACCAAAATAATAGTATTAGGAAAGGAAAGAGGGAAATGACGACAAAGCAGTAAACTAATGAAAACAACACAATCCTCAAAATCAGTAAATCCAAAATATCAGTCCTCATAATCACATATGACAAATACTGAAAGCTAACACAATACCAAAATGAATAAAACACACACAATTCGTTGCGGCGCGCAACCCAATCCCACCGTAGAAACACAATCCTTCCTTATTTTGCCATATCAATAGCAAGAATAACATATAAAATCCGTAACGGCACGCAACCCGATCCCACCGTATCAATATAAAATCCTCCCTTATTTCACCCATTGCGGCGTGCAACCTGATCCCACCGTACAATATCAAATCCTCCCTTATTTTACCTGCTGTGGCGTGCAACCCGATCCCACAAGCAATTTAAATTAACAACAGCAATCCAATAACTCAATTTACAAAAATTTCTACAATCCAAGGGTATAAGTACACGGCAATAAGGAATCACGTAAAAATCAAAGGAGTGCAACAAATATTACAAAAGATACTGGACAAGTAAAGCACGTGACAACCAAGATGTGCAAGTAAAACAGCTAAGACAAGTAACAAATAGGCACGGAGTCATGGAAGGGACTCAACAATTAAGAGGTAACAAGA
This sequence comes from Nicotiana obtusifolia, assembly GCA_002018475.1. Taxonomy (NCBI): domain Eukaryota; kingdom Viridiplantae; phylum Streptophyta; class Magnoliopsida; order Solanales; family Solanaceae; genus Nicotiana; species Nicotiana obtusifolia. The sequence continues at coordinate 35,584 of MCJB01021908.1, read as the reverse complement.
AAATAAGGACAACAATAACTTCAACTAAAGCATATAAGAGCAAAATAACAAGTATGAGGTGGAACAAGAGTTACAACGTCAAATAGAGCATGTAAAAGCAGATTAACAATGAGAGATATCACACGTTATAAAAATTCAATTAAAGGCATGGGAAGAGTCTAGATAACCTAAACCGGTCAAATAACACATATAACCCACGTACGCACTCGTCACCTCGCACACCCGGCTTTCACATTACATAAATAGCACAATCAACTCGAATCCTAAGGGGTAATTTCCTCCACACAAACTTAGATAATATAGTTACCTCAATTTGGCTAAATCAATACTCAAATTAGCTTTTCCTTGAAAAATTCGCCTCCGCTTGACTAAATCTATCCAAAGACCACCTAAATACATTAAAAAATGCAAGAGAAAACAATTTCAATTTACAAAGCCATGATCTTTATACAATTTGCAAAAAGGTCAACAAAAGTCAACCCCAAGCCCGCTTGGTCAAAATCCGAGATTCGGTCCAAATCCTAATTACCATTCACCCCCGAGCCCCATTATGTGATTTGTTTCGAAATCTGACCTCAATTCGAGGTCTAAATCTCAATTTCTCAAAAACCCCTAATTCTTCCCAAATCGCTAATATTTTTACCGTGAAAGAACATAAATTAAGGTTAGAATCAATGGGTATTGATGGAAATGGAAGAAAGCAAGTTAAAGTATACTAACCTATGAATTGGTGATGAACTTTCTCCTCCAAATTGCCTCTAGGCCGAGCTCTAAGGAAAGATAGTGAAAAATGGGTGAAATCCCATCTTTGGAATATTTTAAGGTGTGAGCGTTAGGCCTTCTTCGCGTTCGTGAAGGGCCTGCCGCGTTCGTGATGCACAGCGGCCCAAATGACCTTCGCGTTTGCGAGATTTCCTTCGCATTCTCGATGGCTCTTCCTCCCTGGCCATCGCGCTCGTGACCCAATGGTCGCATTTGCATAGAACACTAGCCCAGTACCCTCTCCCAAGTCCATAATCCTACGCGTTCGTGAGAAGCTAGTCGCGTTCGCTAAGGGTAAGTCCTCCAGTGCTCCGCGTTCGGGCTCCAAACCAAACATGCACACAAGTGTAATAACATCATATGAACTTGGTCGTGCGATAAAAAACCAAATTAATGTCTTAAATCATGAATTGGACGCCAAAAATCCGAATGAACTTCAAGAACTAGTATAATTGCAACTGAACGTCCGAACCACATCTAATATACTCCAAACGACACCAAATTTTGAAGGCAAGTTCCAAATGAAAAAACGGACCTATTCCAAGTCCCGAAACCAACTTCCGTCAAATGGTGTCGAAACCTTCTAGAAACATCCAAATGCAAATCCGGGCATACGCCCAAGTCCAAATTCATCATCCGGATCTACCGGAACCATCAAATCTTCGATCCAAGGTGTAATACTCAAAAATTCAATCTTGGTCAATTCTTTCAACTTTGCTCTTCTTAAATGAGAGTCACCCCTTAAAATCATTTCTGAACCACTCAAAAGCTAGAGCCGATGATGCACGCAAGTCATAATACACTGACGTAATTGCTCAAAACAACCAGCCGGGTCGTTACAACTTACTACTTAAACATACATTCATCCTCGAACGTGCCAGGAGTCGTTCCAAAGCAATCAGATCACTGTATAAGATCACCATACATACACCCGGGGGTGATTCCCCGTCACCCCAATCTATGTAGGCCTGACAATGCAACTTAACTGAAGATCTCACTTCATCCTTAGGCCGAAACCTTAGGACAAAACCCGATCCTCAACATCTGAAACTCATCATAGAACCCAAATCTCGCATCACTACACTGTCTAAGCCCGAGCAAGCTGAATCTAGCCACAATACCAACCCAGGGTACAATAACATGATGTTCCATACAACTCAAATGCCTGCAACAGTAACTTCCGACCATCATAGCTTTCCAATAGCAATCTTGGCACCGGTTGTACACCTCATATCGAATAAAACTTTATTTCGGACCTCCGCAATGCTGCCCATGATAAAAGAACATGCACAAACTCATAACCGCTCATGAAATCAACAAGCTAAGAAGCTCGCTCGTCCATCAAGGGTCATTGCCCAATTCTGAGCGGAAATAGCACCATCCTTCCAGTAACTCCTCATCCCAATACGATTGTGCAAAACTAAGTTCTAGAAACTTCATCTCAGCCAATACAAGTAGCCCAATTGACAACTCACCTTGAAACCACATGGATTCTCGCACAACATGGTTCGTACACCAAACCAGCAATAACGTAGATATGCAGCAAAAGTAGAAGGGAAGCAAGGTACGAGGACTTTTTAACGAGTATAACAGATATAACCACAAAAGTACAATTTCACTAACTCATCCCATAGGGGGGAAACAGAACACCAAATAAACAAAAGGAAATGTATCCCACATAACATCTGCTGCGGCGTGCGGCCTGATCCCAAAAATATCAATCCACATAGGGATACCCATTGAGCTAAAGTGCTCGGGTTCACTAATCATATGAATGCCGATATCTACCACGATTGAGTGCACAAATTTAACTGTGGGAAAATGAATAAAAATAATACAACATGGAGGAATGCAAGCACAACTAAGGTGCAACGAATAAATCAACATCACGAGGGCCATCGTGCCTACATCGCCATAAGGCCTGAACGGTATCACCACATGCGTGAGGATAATCATGCAACCTCACAGCTCATTATAGCATAAGAGAGGAACACATAACATAGATCGGGGAACAAATAATATTCATTATGCCCGGTAACATAAACGTGATATCAACTTCACTAGAGTACTGAAACTTGATCCGATATAGAATACACATTCTCTTTGGGCTTTCAAATAGCCCCCAAACCAATTCTGATCATTCCCAAGAAGGTAGGTATCCTACCAAAAGTCCATAGAAACCTCTTCATAATATATGCCATCAGTTATTCCATTCTCAACATCTCTTCACAATCCGCAACCCAGAAATAGTCCGCCTACGAGGACATCCAGCCCCGAAACCTCCTGAATACCAGAATTTCCATAACCGATATCAACTACCTACTCAAATGGCTGATACATCACTCACACTCCATCATCTTATGAAGCGCCCAAGCCAGTCTTCCATGGCACGTATCAAAACTTGGACCTCAGAAGCTTCAAAACTCGGTAATCACCATAGCACTAGCCAAGCCTTCGCAAACCAAATCACAAGGTGCTTTCCTAAAATGCACGCTCTTCACATGCGATATCCAATAATGCCATCATTCTATTAACTTCTGACATCCGTCCAAGAGAAAACCATAATGCAAAACATATTCCTTATGCCCGTAACAGACAGCGAACTCAAGTTGTGGCTTACATCATCGAGAACTCTTCGAGACCCGCTTGCACGTCACTAAGCCATCCAGACCGAATCTCCCCAACTCAACGGAGTCAAACAACCCGTCCAACCTAAGAGTACTGTCACAAACACCGGTAGAGAATTACCACCCAAAAAGACCAATTACTTCATTGCTATGCCGACCAAACACCACCGAGCAGACCTATTTCTTCGGATGTTCCTCGACTTTTCCTCGGGGTAACACTTCTCCCTGTCGAATGCACAATGATCCCAAAAACAAAGCTCAATACAGAAAATCCTAGCACGAACCACGTAGCCAAGAAGCTCATATATTTCCTCTGAAGCACCCCATAATGGCGCAACTGAGATGCCCACACTGAAGAGACTAGTGAATAACTGAATGATCTCCCAATGCATCCGTATCCTCAATCTGAACGACATGTTTGAGCATTTCTGGCTCCCTCGTAGCCCATCCGCAGCATCACGAATCGTCGGCGCATAGCTCATACGGGGCGCAATATCATACACGAGTGAATGCAAAGGAATATAGAATATATGCTTCAAGATGAATCAATATCGCACGGTAAGGAATGAAAGAAGTGGAATTTTCTAATAGTTTCGTAGCCTCTCGAAGATAAGAACAGACGTCTCTGTATCGATCTGTAAGACTACTAAACCTACTTATGACTCGTAGCACCTATGAACCTAGAGCTCTGATACCAACTTGTCACGATCCCAACTTCCCACCTTAGGACGTCGTGATGACATGTAGTCACTAAAACTAAATAAGCCTAACACATGCTGATTATATAAGATTTTTAACCAAATAACTAATGAGCATGAAACTGAAATTTCTAAAATGAGCCCACAATCTCAACACGATACAATATTCCAAAACCGGTAGTACAAGACATAAGTGTTTCTAAGAATCACTAGAAATAACAATACATCACTATTCTAGAATAATAGAAAACAATGGAAATAAAATACAAGAAGGTGACTTCGGAGCCTGTGAACATCTAATAGATATACCTTGAAGTCTCCAGTTGCTGAGGCATAAGTCTCAACACCAACTCGATCCGAAGTACCGGGATCTGCACAAAAATGTGCAGAAGCGTAGCATGGGTACAGCACAGTGGTACCCAGTAAGTATCAAGCCTAACCTCGGTAGAGTAGTGATGAAGCCAGGTAAAGACACCTGCCGAACATGTAAACATGTGCAGGATATGACATAAAGCTAACAAGGAAAGAATATCAATATAAGGCCAATAGCATAATGATTTCAAATTTGAAATCAACAGTGAAAATAACGGGAGCACGGATGGCAACAAGAAACAACCAAGTAATTAAGCGACAACATAGTCGGGGTACAAATGAAATATAAAAGTGTTCAAGTAAAGGAAACCGATGACAACTGAATCAATCAAATCATTCTTAATGCACAAATTTCAACAGGAATTATCCGCGGTACCACCTCTTGTAATCACAGATCATAAATCACAGCTTCCAAACCTTACACACCTCGCGCCTTCTGCCCACATTTTCCAAATCACTTCCGCACGACAAAGTCCATGTGCTACCATGTACATAGTATTCGTGTCAAATGCTAATTAAAATGTTCAAGTGATTTATTTATATATGATAAAGCATAATAACAACCTTGAATAAAGTAGGAAATCAGACGAGAAAATGAGTTTGTTTTAGAAATCATTTGGGTGAAGAAAATAACATTTTTAAACAAAATAAGCATCGGATAAGCTACCGAGTTAAATATAGAATTTGTTAAATTAAAAAATAATAATGATTTTTAAGTAAAGTAAAAACATTAGATAGGGTCAGAAATTTAAGTGGAGAAATCAACTATTAAGAACAACAAAGTACCGAATGAAACAACGACTTTTAGCTTAAGAGTCGTGTATGATAAGTATGTTAAAAATCCTTTTACTTAAAACCATTATGTTACTAACACTCAACAGGGTATGAGTTAATAACTCAGCGTAGTAAATTCATCTCAGAAATCAATTCCCAAAATAATAGTAGAAGGAAAGGAAAGCAGGAAATGACGGCAAAGCAGTAAACTAATGAAAACAACTTAATCCTCGAAATAAATAAATCCAAAATATCACTCCTCAGAATCTCATATGATAGATACTGAAAGCCAACACAGTATCACAATGTATACAACAAACCAATCTGCTACGGCGCGCAACCGATCACACCGTACAAACACAATCCTCCCTTATTTCGGGATATCAATAGCAAGAATAACATATAAAATCTGTAGCAACGCGCAACCCGATTCCACTGTATCAATATCAAATCCTCCCTTATTTCACCCGTTGCGGCGTGCAACCCGATCTCGCCGTACAATATCAAATTCTCTCTTATTTCACCCGTTGCGGCGTGTAACCCGACCCCACAAACAATTTGAATTAACAACAAAAATCTAATAACTCAATTTACAAGAATTTCTACAATCCAAGGATATAAGACACGGAAATAAGGAATCACGTAATAATCAAGGGAATGCAACAAATATTACAAAAAATACAGAAAAAGTAAAGCACGTGACAACCAAGATGTGCAAGTAAAACAGCTAAGACAAGTAGCAAATAGGCACGGAGTCATGGAAGAGACTCAACAATTAAGAGGTAACAAGACAATAAGGACGACAATAACTTCAACTAAAGAATATAAGGGCGAAATAACAAGTAAGAGGTAGAACAAGTGCTATAACGTCAAATAGAGCAAGTAAAAGTAGATTAACAATGAGAGATATCATTCGTTATGACAATTCAATTAAAGGCATGGGAAGAGTCTAGATAACTTAAACACCGGTCACCACATATAGCTCATGTACCTACTCCTCATCTCGCGTACACAACTTTCACATAATACAAGTAGCACAATCAACTTGAATTCTAAGAGGTAATTTCCCTCACACAATGTTAGACAAAATACTTACCTCAATTTGGCCCAATTACTATCTCGATGAATTGACATTTTTAAATTTCTTTTGGTTTTCTTAATCAATAGTTTGCGAACCGAGACAGTAATATTGGGTTATTGATCCTCGATCACTTGAGGAATTTCTTTATTAACAACTCAACATACCTGATATAACTATAGAAGTTTATAAATAACTCTACGTGCCTGGTGTAATCACAGAAATTTTATTAAGGATGAAAATCAAATTGTTGAATATTCATGTCGCCTTTTCTACTTACTTTTTAATTTTAATTTAAAAAACACCTAGAGTAGCAGCTGTCACGAGTAGTAGCGTAAATGCCCACTATAAATTGGGGCCATCCATAGCTGAAGGTTATTATTTTAACATAATAAACCCGCTGTTTAAGCAACACACTCAGCGAGGGCTCTGCGTGACATAGTAATTAAGTAATGGGAAAGTGACATTATATAACCGCTGTCAAAATAATATTCGAAAAATATATATTTTTTTGTATATATATTTATATACATTACGTATGTTATATAAAAAAAATTATCCAAATTTTATACATTTTTTCGGCTATCGAATGTAAATAGTTTATGACGCGGACTAAAAGTGAAAAAAGGCTCTTAAATAATGAGCATAATAATTTTGTGACAATTATTGTTTACCCCCAAAAATGAGTAACAATTAAATTTTTACGCAGTTTAAAGGATATATGATTTAATTCAATACGAATGATTAATAACAACGGGTAAATAAATCAGAGATAAAATAAATGATCAAACCAATCGCAACGTGATGATCAAGCCTGATCTTTGAATAGTTGAATTTGTCCTCGACCGAACCCTCGGTACAAGCTCGGTCAAAATAAATAAGAGATCAAATGAAGAACACTTTCAATCACAACTAGGAGATGAAAAATAGACTTTTATTTCTTTGATTTGCGTGTCACAATGTCAAAATGAAAGAAACCTTCCCCTTTATATAGTAGGGGAGTTTCTGTCTTAGTACAAGTCTAAATAAGGTAAAAATCTTCTTTTTTCGATAAATGTCGATCTGCAGTTGATACTGGGCAGGATTCGCGCCTTAATATCCGGTTGAAAACAAATATTACGGCCCTCTACTTGTCATGTATAACTGTTATTTGTGTTTCCCGAGGTCCAGAGGCTATACTTTGTTTGCGTCTGTTACTGCATACCCGATCTGAGCTACATCGTTCATTCCTCTCGGGTTTCGGTACGAGGTATTTGTTACAACCCGTAAAACTACGTACATTTAATTATGCAAAAGGGTAGTTTACGTAAAAGGGACCAAGAACCCGTAAAATGGTTTAAAGTTAAGAAAAGATCAAAAGTGTCAACATGCGGCCGAAATGCGGACCGCATAACCATAATGCGATCGCAGAACTGACATGTTCCATCGCAGAATGGAACAGAGTCCTGGGCTGAAGCTATGCCAAAAACGCGACCAAAATGCAGACCGCAGAACTGAAATACGGACCGCAGAATCGATACCCCCATCGCAGAATGAGGCAGAACACTAGGCCAAACCAATGTCCAAAATGCGATCAGAAATGCGATCGCATTTTGAAAATGCGAACCGCATTCTGGCCCCTTCTGCGTCGCATAATGCGACAGAATTTTAAGGCAAGATCTGCGACCAAAATACGAACCGTATACCTGTCTGCGACGGGTATGCGATCGCATTTCTGACCCTTTCAGGTCCGAGAATTTCTTACACCTAGACCTATAAAAGGGACCCCAACCCCGTCCCTTCCTCGTTTTTCTGATTCCCAGCAAGAGTGAAAAGCCCCAAAGACTTCCCTCAAGCCCTAGCATCAAAGCCACCAAATTCCCCTCTTCCAAACCCTCGATTGAAGGTTGACGGAAGTAAACAAAGGAATTGAAGAACATAGAGGGACAACAGCTGAATCCCTGCTCCTTCTACAAACCCCATTGAGGGCAAAGATCTAGGAATTGAGGAATCAAGGGAGAAGGCCGAATAATTCACATGCAAGGTAAGTTCCCACACCCATTCTCTTAGGGATTCTTGAAAATCCATTGCATGCGTGTAAGAGTTCATGGGAACGTAGATGAAGGCTAGGAGTTCAAGATAATTACCACAAATAGTGTGGGTTATGATCATTGTTGAGCTGCATGTGCCATGAATATGTTTGATAAGGGTAAGGAGAGGAAGATAATGAGGAAGCACCATATGAATTTGGGGAATTTTGGTTAATAATAGCTATCAAGCGTAATAAGTAATCGTTAAGCTATTCTTTAATTGTAGATTAAAGAATTGTGGCACATTGCGTAGCCGAGAGCCGACGCAATAAGCACCAGGTATGTAAGACTATACCGTTCTTTCTTTTGCACGATTCCTATCGGATACAATGCCCGAATGAGCCCCAAAGAATATTCTATTCTTAGAAGCTAGTATTGCGTATGATGTTCTTCCCTTCACGGATTGATTATTCTCGGTTCATGGTGATAACGTTGACAGAAGTCCTTGAGCCCCATAATTTTATTGTTAAAAAGGTATTCTAAATTATGTGAGAAAGAAGGGTAATAAATATAACAAATCAAGAACACAAGTCCGTAAATAAGATTGAAATGTATGGTGCGAACGAATCTGTGTGTGTGCTCGATTGAAATGTTATGATGACCGAGCCTAATAATGGTCGGGTAGTTGTGACCGAGCCTAGCATGGCCGGGTACGAGCCCACAGAGGCATATGTTATGATGACCGAGCCTAATAATGGCCGGGTAGTTGTGACCGAGCCTAGAAATGGCCGGGTATGATTATGAGCCCCATAGAGGCATGTGTGTGATTGTATGAGGTAACGGTTATATAAATGGTTACGGTAACAATTAATGAATATGAAAATGGCAAGCCCGCAGCGGCACAGGTATTGGGCCTAAAGTAACGATTAAGTAATGTGACCGGTAACAACAAATGTATATGAAACTGGCAAGCCTTGTAAGGGAGAAAATATATCTTTGTAATGATGGAAATGGGTGTTATAATGATAATGTTATGGTTAGCTGCCCTCGGAGGCAATTCCGTCGTTATGAGTTGTTTGTTTCTATCCTGATGCCTATATTACTGCTCTTCCGTACTGACGTCCTTTATTTTGTGGACGCTGCATATCGTGCTGCAGGTCCTAATAGATTGGCAGACGGAGCTCCCCCACCGCAGTAGGTCACCAGTTCAGCAGGCATAGCAAGATTCATCTTTCGGACTTGCTATAATTGGGTATGCATTTTGTGTAGATATCTTGGGCATGTCGGGGCCCTGTTCCGACATAGGATGTTTTGTGTTTATTCTCATAGAGGCTCATTAGACATAGACAATGTCAGTAGTATGTGGACAAATGTTGCGCATGTATGTTTACAAAACTTATTGTCTAGAACATGATAATACGCTTCCACGGATTTGTATATGTATATGTATGTGCACAGAGTGTGTCTCCGGTGACGGTTCAGTTTAACGATCTTTTTGTTTGAAATAGTAAGCAAAAGAAAGTAAATAAGTTAACGGTGACAAAGGGGTTCGCCGGTACTCTGCAAGCAGGGTCCGGTGCCCGTGTCACGGGCCCGCCGGGCGGGGCGTGATAGGAAGTGGTATCAGAGCAAGGTCGTGTCCTAGAAATTGTCTATGAGCCGTGTCTAGTAGAGTCTTGATTATGGGTGTGTAGCACGCCACATTTTATAATCAGGATGCTACATGGAATTTAGGAATGCTACCTTCTTTCTGAATCTAGATCGTGCTTAGAGCTAAGTCCAAAGTGTTCCTCTCTAATGATTCCCTTGTTTTCCTACAGCGATGCCTTCGGCTAGGAAGCAAACCGATAGTAGACGGCTTGATATGAATGCCGGAGAGGGGACCAGTCAGGTGCCCCACATGACGGAAGGCCAAAGTGAGACGCCTTCTCAGACTTCCTCTACTCCTCCTCCCCCAGAAAATATCAGAAGCCGCCCAGCTTCCCCAGTCCCTTCTTCCAATGCTACAGACCAGGACTTGTGAACTGCGGTCCAATTGTTGACTAATTTGGTAGCTTCTCAGACACAGAGGCAGAATACCGATGATGCTGATAAACCGGGTAGTACCAGAGTTCGTGTATTTATTAACCTAGATCCTCCAGTGTTTACTGGGTCAGACCCCAAAGAGGACCCACAAGCTTTTATTAATCAGATACACCGCACACTGCGGGTTATGCATGCTAGTGATACAGAGGCAGTAGAGTTGGCTTCTTATCGGCTACGAGATTTAGCANTGTAAGACTATACCGTTCTTTCTTTTGCACGATTCCTATCGGATACAATGCCCGAATGAGCCCCAAAGAATATTCTATTCTTAGAAGCTAGTATTGCATATGATGTTCTTCCCTTCACGGATTGATTATTCTCGGTTCATGGTGATAACGTTGACAGAAGTCCTTGAGCCCCATAATTTTATTGTTAAAAAGGTATTCTAAATTATGTGAGAAAGAAGGGTAATAAATGTAACAAATCAAGAACACAAGTCCGTAAATAAGATTGAAATGTATAGTGCGAACGAATCTGTGTGTGTGTTAGATTGATATGTTATGATGACCGAGCCTAATAATGGTCGGGTAGTTGTGACCGAGCCTAGCATGGCCGGGTACGAGCCCACAGAGGCATATGTTATGATGACCGAGCCTAATAATGGCCGGGTAGTTGTGACCGAGCCTAGAAATGGCTGGGTATGATTATGAGCCCCATAGAGGCATGTGTGTGATTGAGGTAACGGTTATGTAAACGATTACGGTAACAATTAATGAATATGAAAATGGCAAGCCCGCAGCGGCACGGGTATTGGGCCTAAAGTAACGATTAAGTAATGTGACCGGTAACAACAAATGTATATGAAGCTGGCAAGCCTTGTAAGGGAGAAAATATATCTCTGTAATGATGGAAATGGGTGCTATAATGATAATGTTATGGTTAGCTGCCCTCAGAGGCAATTCCGTCGTTATGAGTTGTTCGTTTCTATCTTGATGCCTATATTACTGCTCTTATATTGTGTTTCCGTCTTACATACTCAGTACATCTTCCGTACTGACGTCCTTTATTTTGTGGATGCTGCATATCGTGCTGCAGGTCCTAATAGATTTGCAGACGGAGCTCCCCCACCGCAGTATGTCACCAGTTCAGCAGGCATAGCAAGATTCATCTTTCAGACTTGCTATAATTGGGTATGCATTTTGTGTAGATATCTTGGGCATGTTGGGGCCCTGTTCCGACATAGGATGTTTTGTGTTTATTCTCATAGAGGCTCATTAGACATAGACAATGTCAGTAGTATGTGGACAAATGTTGCGCATGTATGTTTACAAAACTTATTGTCTAGAACATGATAATACGCTTCCACAGATTTGTATATGTATATGTATGTGCACAGAGTGTGTCTCCGGTGACGGTTCAGTTTAACGATCTTTTTGTTTTAAATAGTAAGCAAAAGAAAGTAAATAAGTTAACGGTGACAAAGGGGTTCGCCGATACTCTGCAAGCAGGGTCCGGTGCCCGTGTCACGGGCCCGCCGGGCGGGGCGTGACAGTATTCTTAGGCCTGGACTATAATCATGTCGAGTCGTGCTTCCCCTTTGTTTCCTCATCGAGGAATGGGGAAAAGCTCTTCCCCCGATTTTACCGTATATAGATAGTCCCCTCATTTCTTGGATAGTAGATTTACCGAAGCGACGGGAAGCGAAAAAATAACTCTGGTTCCTTCTTCCATACGCAAAAACGGAGTTGATGGGTCAGTGAAATATCCCATCAGTCGCATCGTTCTAACTTCGGACACGTGTCATCCGGTGGTTGACCGTCCCTGAATGTGAAACATCTCACATTGATTACCCCTTCTCTATAAAAGCTTCGATCCTTTTCCACTTTTTTACTTTCCGATTCCAGAGCTCCTTAATTGACCCTCGAACACTTCACTTATTCCTAACCCCTTCAAACCATCAGACATTGTTTTCTAGATCTTCATATTCTCATCTTCTAATCTTCATACTCCTTCTTCAAATCTTCATATCCGACCTTCATGTCTTCATCCTTACCTTCAGATGTTCATCCTCACCTTCAAACCTTCATCCTCACCTTAAAATTTTCATATTTTCTAGAATCTGATGGCAAAGACTTCCAAATCCAAACCTCAATATATCGTCCCTTCAACTTCCAACCCGGCCATGGATGCCGAGGTGGTTGTTCCTGAGTTGGCCCCAGAACTTCCTTTGAAGAGCTTCATCCCCAGGGGCTACTATATTGAAAATGATTTCAAAGTCGAGAAAGCCTCCACTCAACAGGACCGAGGCAAGGGGTATGGAGATACATCACTTCGTTACCGAGGATACACTCCTTACATTTCGAGAGGACTGCAACTGGGAGGGCAAGAAAGTGGTGGTCCCCGAGCCCAATGAGAACATTACCACTAACGTGGAGGTATATTTAAGTGTTTATACTTACCCCTTCACTCTTGCCCCGACGGACCCTATAATCCTTGACTTTTGCAAAAGGTATGAGGTGTGCCTTGGTAGGATTCTCCCGTCTTTTTGGAGGATCGTAATCTTACTTTACCACTTCATCAACAACACCTAATCACCTCGATTTACCCTCGACCACCTACTTCACCTTGACATTCCCCGAGCTTTTCAAGGGGTTCGATCATGCTCGTCCGCCGAGCAAGCAAAGCTCAGTTCTCAAGCATAGATGAAGATCGAGATTGAGGTTGGTAGGAGAGATTCGTTCGGATGAAGACCGAGGATCTCATTCCCCCCGAATTTATATCGTTCCCTTAAAAGTGGAACTCAACCCGTAAGTTTCTTTTCTTCATGAGTAATTGGTACTTCTTTTATTCCTTTTCTAATTGCATGTTCCTATCATTTTTGTGCAGCAGTCGTCCATGTTCCCAATACATTACCCCCTTTGAAAGAGTGGATCGAGGGGATCTGCAAACAAATGTCATATTTTGAGCGTGAATGGCACAAGCTTTTAAAGGGCAAGTGGGAGGCCCATTCCCATGGTGAGTTGCTCTTCCCGAACGAGTTTACTTTCATACTCAACTTTTATTTCTACTAAGTCGTTTCTCTTTTACAAGTTTTCCCAAGAGCATTGAGCGTCGGCCATTGGATGAGGATGAGGCTCCATCCTTACTTGCTGAACCCTCCATTCCGAGACAACCCGGAGTTGCTGCACGGGAAGAGAAAAAAAGGAAAAAGAGGAAATCCTCTAGCTCCCCCGACGTCGTGGTCAAGAAGAAGAGGGTAACAATCCAAGTACAGAAAAGCAACAAAAGGAGTACCCAAGCTAGGGTACAGGAGCCTAACTCCCTTTTTTGTCTCAGGGATTACCAAAAAGACAATGAACTAGAGTTCATCACTCATGCGTCGACCCATTAACGGAGAAGAACAGGTGGAAATCAAGGAAGGTAGTCGAGAGGCCGATCCTTCTTTAGCTCGGGAGCCAGAAGGAAAATGAGAGGCTACGGTGTCTCGAGAAACTGTTCTCGCCCCGAATGAAATAGCCGCTTTCATCGACATTGCAAAGTCGTCGTCCCAGCGAGAGTCTATGTTCCACAAGGCTCAGAATGACACAGAGAAAGGAAATGAGACGAAAGAGGGCGCAGGCGAGGCCCTCAACATGTTTTTCGATGGCGTTGACATGGGCGCATTGGAAGATTATTCCGGGCTTGGTCACCTGGAGATTCCAAAAAAGGATGTGCCATGAGGGGCAGGCGATCCAAGCTCGAGCCTGAAGCTGGTGAGGCAGTTCCCCACCTCGAGTGTGGACCCCGATCGTAAAAGAATGGGCATGCTTACTAGCCCGACGGACACCAAGGTATTGTCTGCTCCGCTGGGTATGGCCAGCTATCTTCGCTTCCTAGTGATCTAAGAGGAACATACAAAGATGAACAAAGTAGGAACATCGAGCCACTTTAACGAGGAACAAGAAGCATTGAACTGGGCAAGTGTCCTATTCCTTGTGCCCTTTGCGAGTCTTTCTTAGCTTTAGCACACTCTAACAATCTTATTATTTTGTTTTTCAGGCTTCGGTGCTCCACTATGAAAGCTTTCTTCGGTCTCGAATGGAAATCAGCCAGGTCGAGTCTGAGCTCAAATAGCAAGTCCGGCAAAAAAACATGTATAGGGTCCTTAGTGAGCAAAAGGACGAGGCCCTCAAGGACCTCCCTATTCTTCAAGTCGAGATGGAAAAATCTCAAAAGGAGGCTCTCTCTGTGAAATGGGAGCACGCCAACCTGGTTGAGAAGGTAAGGTTTTTTTAGGTTAAAAATGAGAGGTTATGTGTAGTGCCTAACAACGCAACCTCGCAGGTCCAAGAGATGATAGACCTGATTGACCAGCTCTGAGCTGAGATGAACGAGGTTAAAGCTGCGGCAGAGGCGCAGAGGAGCAGGATGGACCTGCTGGCCTTGTAAAAAAAGGCTACAAAAGAGGAGTTAGCATCAGTCAAAGACCAGCTCCGGGTGGCAAAGGATAAAGCTGACAAGTGGTCTCGGCAGAATGACGAACTTCAAGCACAACTAGATTTAGTTGTCAGGGAAAGGGATGACCTCAGCCAAGAATATGCTGCGTTGAAGGGAAAATTAAAGGCAGTCTCGATTGATTCCCTTAAGGTGGAATAAATGTTGGCCTAGTATAAGACTGATATGGAGATAGCCGAGGCCCGTTTAGTAACGAAGGTCGAGTATGTAAAGAGGTTATCCCGGAGGGAGAGCCTCGAGGATATTCACGCTCAAGGGTTCGATTTATCGGTAGAGATTGAAGAGGCCAAGAGGCTCGAGGCCGAGGCAAAAGAACATTATAAGCCCGAAGGTCTCAAAGGTTTCAATTCCGAGTCGAGCTACGGTGAAGATTAGGCGGAGATGCCTTAAATCCTTATTTATTTCCATTTTGTACATTCTCTTTTTTGTTTATTTTGGTGCCATTTTATCGTGCCTTTGTAAATACTTTTTGAAATATATATATAAAAATTTTCCTTCGGCAAATCTGTGTCTTGTACTTTTTAGCATATATTTGTAATTTTTTATTTGTGGATCGTCCATAAAGCCTTAGCATAAAATTAGACGTAATCTGGAATATCCATTCTCCAGAAGCCCGAATAAGGGTTTCGATAGAAACTCTGAATTGTTCGTGGCTTCGAAATTTCAATAAAAAATGAAGGCCCTTAAGATACTCAAGTGTTTTAGTCCAGTACTATGGTGTTTTGCTGGGGGTAACCCTTTAATGGGTATTAGTCATACGTAAAGGCCTAACTTTCTGAGTACAGTATTCGTACGTCTCCGAGCCATTTTAGGTTGGCCGTAGCCTTTCTTGTTCATGTCCTGCCTAATAGGCTCGTTGCCTCTTGGATTCAATAGTCCGGGCCATCCGATCTTCTTATCGGAGGACAGTCTCCGAGTCGGTGTAGCTCGTGGGCTTTAGGATTTAGGATCCGTTGTGATGCATCGATGGTGTAAAGAAAGCAAAGATTTCTTTCATTGCTTTGTATGTAGAGTACATAATCAGAGGTGCATAAGTCTTGTGCCATGGCTAGAGTGCGCTACATGGGTACAGTTTGTTTGACCATTTGACCCTTACAATGAATACTAAATACTAAGCCTCGGCTTTTAATATTAACTGATAGCAACTTCTAAAGATCCTAACCTAGGGGGTAATGATCCCCTATATTTGAGGCCAAACTTGTGAGGGTTCTAACACTGTAGGTTCGGTGCAGATGATCAGCAACTCCGACTTTAGGCCGTCTTTCAAAACTAAGGTAGCATATTCTACTGTTTCCTCGTTAAAAACCTTGTCGCAAACTCCACTTCAGAAAAAGTCCAGTTCAAGGGAAAAAGAGTACAACACGTGCTTTCAGACCTAATAGTCACATTTACCCTTGGCCGAGTACCTGCATAAGTTAGTCTATAATATAACGAAATTAAAAATAAAATTGATCATGCACCTTATCAGTAGTATCGCTTTAAGTGTGTCACGTTTTAGTTATTCGGTAGCTGTACGCCGTTTCCCGACTCGAGTTTATATGAGCCTTTCTTGGTTATCCAGTAACTATGTACGGTCCTTCCCAATTCAGGCCCAGTTTCCCATCGTTTGGGTTCTTGGTGTGTAGCTTTACATTCCTTAACACCAAGTCCATGACTTGGAAATATCGAAGGTTAGCTCTTCGGTTATAGTATCTCCCCACTCGCTGCTTCTGGGCAGCCTACTAGACTAGGGTGGCTTCCCGCCTTTCATCCAATAATTCCAGGCATATGGTCATGGCCTCTTGAGGCTCAGTTTCCCTACCTCGACAGGGATAAAGGCTTCCGTTCCATCAAATAGAGATAACAGTGTCGCTCAAGTGCTCGACTTCGAAGTCGTTTGGTATGCCTACAAGACTTCGGGCAAGATTTTCTTCCACTTTCCTTTCAAATCGGTCAACCTCTTTTTCAAGTTTTGGAGTACAGTTTTGTTCGTGGATTCCATTTGCCCGTTCCGAATAGGGTGGTAAGGCATTGATAATATCTTTTTGATTTTTGTGGTCTTCGAAAAACTTACTTACCTTACTGCCAACGAATTATTTTTCGTTGTCGCAAACGATCTCAGCCGGTATCCCAAATTGACATATTATGTGATCCAGATGAAGTTGATGACCTCTTTCTCTTGGACCTTCTCGAATGCCTGACCTTTGACCCACTTGGAAAAATAATCGGTCATGAATATTATGTATTGGGCTTTGTGGGGCATCCATGACAGGGGACCGACGATATCCATCCCCCATTTCATAAACGGCCATGGTGACATGATCAAGTGAAAGTATCTCTCCCGGTTGATGAATCATTGGGGCGTGCCTTTGACACTTGTTGCATTTTCGTACGAATTCTTTCACATTTCCTCTATTTAATTTCAGTAGTACCGACTCTGATTAACTTCTGAACGAGGGATTCTAACCCCGAATGGTTCTCGCAAGTGCCTTCATGGACCTCTCTCATGGGGTATTCGGTCTCTCTCTGACTCAAGCACCTAGCTAGTGGGCTGAAGAAGGATCTTCTGAAAAATTTCCCTCGACCAAGCTGAACCTGGCAACTTTGATGCGCAGGGCTTTCAATTGCTTGGCATCCGATGGCAATTTTCCTGTTTTTAGGTAGTCTATGTATTTATTCTTCCAATCCCAAGTCAAACTTGTCGAGTTTACCTCACCATGAACTTCTTCTACCACCGAATTCATCAGTTGTACCACTGCCCATGAGTCGAATTCATCGGAGTCGACAGACGACCCCAAATTGGCCAATGCATCGGCCTCACTATTTTGATCCCGAGGTATGTGCCGCAGAGGCCATTCCTCGAATTAGTGTAGGATTACCTGCGATTTGTCCAAGTACCTCCGCCTCTATTCCTCTTTTACTTCGAACCTTCCGTTGACTTGATTTACGATAAGGAGGGAGTCACATTTGGCTTCGATCACTTCTGCCCCGAGGCTCTCAGTGAGTTCTTGACCTACAATCATCGCTTCATACTCTGCTTCATTGTTAGTCATTTTTTACAGTTATAATGGACTGTCTAATTACGTTACCCGTAGGTGATTTTAATATGATATCAAGCCTGGACCCTTTCGCATTTGAGGCTCCGTCCATGAATAGGGTCCAAATTCCCGAGCTAGTACCCATGGTGAGTAGCAATTCCCTTTCGACCTCGGATATTAAGGCTGATGTTAAGTCGGCCATAAAATCTTCTAAAATCGTAGATTTTATGACAGTCTGGGGTTAGTACACGATATCGTACCTGCTAATATGTACGACCCATTTGGTCAGCCGGCCTCAGTGCTCGGGCTTGTGCATGATGTTCCGTAGCGGGTAAGAGATCACGGCGCATATGGGGTGGAATTGAATGTACGAGTTTAATTTCCTAGAAGCGCTTAGTATGGCGAGCACTAATTTTTTTAGGTGAGGATACCTTGTTTCGGCGTCGCCCATGGTTCTATTAACATAATACATAGGAAATTATGTACCTTCTTCTTCCAGGACGAGGACACCACTTACCGCCACGTCAGAAACTGCAAATGAGAGGTACAAATATTCGTCTGCCTTCGGTGTATGCAACAAATGGGCTCGATAGGTTTCGCTTGAGTTCTTCCAAAGCTTGCCGGCATTCCGATGTCCGCAAGAAATTGTTCTTCTTTTTCAATAGTGAGAAGAACCGATGGATCTTATCCGACAATCTCGAGATGAACCGGCCCAATGTAGCTATCCACCACGTCAATCTTTGTACTGCCTTAACATTGTCGACTACGGTGATATCCTCTATGGCCTTTATTTTGCCGGGTTTGATCTCTATTCCCCGATTAGATACCATTAACCCGACCATGTTGTGGATGCACGGCCTTCTAAACAAAGAGTTGTACCTCATATCCCCTACAATCACATAGAACTTTATTTCTTGGGTGGTCCAAACAGTGTTTACAGGTAAGTTATCTTACCTTTCGTGGTCTCACACGCCATATTGAATCCAGTCAATACCCGGACCACCAATACGATTTTTTCCTATAACCCCAGTGGCTCTACAACCCTCGATCTGATGATGTTGGCCGAGCTACCTGGATAAATCAATACGCGCTTAACCCGAGATTAATTTATAAGTACAAATATTACAAGTGCATCATTGTGAGGCTGTACAATGCCCTTGGCATCTTCGTCGCTGAACGAGATAACTCCTTTCGGAACGTAATCTCAAGTGCATTTTTCCTTCCCGATAGACACTTTAATGCGTTTCATCATCGACCCTTGGGGGACATCGACTCCCCCAATGATCATGTTGATTACGTGCTGAGGTTCCTCTTGCTCGACGTATTTGTTCGACAAGGTTTTCCCAAATATTTTCAGCAACAGTGACTCGATTTCGTCAGCTTCTAAGTCGTTCCCTTTGATTGCGCATGTATAGGAGTTTAAATGCTCATTTGGATCCGTGGTCCCATTATACTTGGGAATATCAGGCATTCGAAACCTCTTCTAGATTTGCTTTGGTGCTGTGCTTCGGCGGAAAGGCTTCTGAATAAAGGTTTTGGAGTCCGGTCCCTTCTATATCAGAGGCACTCCCGGGATCTGATTGATCCTGGAGTTATACGTTTTCACCTTCTTGTCATTGGCCTCAATCTTTTTCTCGCCTGAATCCACCCGTTTTGTCAATGCTTCGAGCATTTTCAACACCTCGGAAGTTTCCTCATGTCTAAACGCAACTGGTTCCACGACAACTTGTTCATCTCTTCGAGTATTTCCCCGGGAATGTTCGACTTTGACCCTGTTAGGGGCATGGCTTTGGTTTTGCAACTATGCTAACGCCACTTCTTGAGCCAGCAATGTTTCGAAAAATCAACCATTGGTTCACCTCATCACCTTCACCTTCGAGCGCATCTCGAGCCGCTCGCTGCGGTCCCCCACGAACACTGTTCTTGGGATCAATTGGTAAACTAATGTCTATGGATGTAATACCCCAATATTTTGAGTGAGGATATATTGGACATTAAGAAAATAATTTAAGTCCAAAACAAAAAGGAAGAATAAATGAACAAACTAAACTAATGAAACAAAATAAAACAAAAAGAAGAAAACTTAGTCAAACTAAAAAAAAAAAAAAAGAGCTAATTAGGCCATAGCCAACAGAAGTGGCGTAATTGGAAACCAAAAAGGGGATTTGCGTCCTTCGCCTAGTAGGATTTTAAAAGGAAAAAAAAAAGGATGCAAGCACAAAAAGGGCCGAAGCCCATTCACTTGCCAAAAAAATGGAAAAGAAAAACGAAAAGGGAAGGGTGAAAAGGGAATGCAGCCCTTCCTGCGGCTATAATAGAAGCTAACGCAGAGAAAGAAAGAAAAGGAAAAGAAAGAGGGAATAATGTTTGGGTCTGCGATTTCGGCGTGATATAGAGAAGCAGGGAAAAGCTTTAAAGTTTTAACAAGTTTCTTTCGATTCGAGCAGTGTCAGTTCTTCTCTACAAGTTTGCTTACCCTCATTCTCTGGCTTATAGAAAAATTTATTGGGTAGTGAATGTTGTATAAAAATAAATTATTATTATTGGCAGCGATTCTATTTGGTTTAGACTTGGATATCATGTAGTGTTAAAAATTAGATGAAAATATTTTATGAAAAATTGAAATCAATAGAATATCGATCAATTTAAGTGAAGAACACTTGACGGAGAGCTACTTCCATAAGGACCTAGTGTAGTTATTAACTTAAACGAGCTTTAGAAGTTTTAAAAACAGTCTGATATAATATGCCTTCTACATAAACTTTGCCTTAGGCTAAGAAATTTATATATTACACAAGGAACGTGATTAAGGTATAGAAGTACTCTCGGGTAGAGTGGGAAAATCCAATTTGGCAATTAATAGTCAAACAAGAAATCATAAGGGCTGGTTATTTTGATTTGGTATGTTGATGGTTCACGAATGATATATAGATTGATATTAACACAATTTAGGTGATTGAAGAAGTCGAACGGATTGCTTGTGGTGACATATTCGGTAATTCAGCACAAGTCCTGTGAGTAGTAATCTTACCGCAGTTTGTGTTTTCATAGCTTGCATGATTTACACATGATTTTTAATATGAATATGTTTCCGATTATTTTGAGTTACATGTGGGACAAGTCTTCTACTCGATATGAAACCGAAATAGTTATTTGAGATGAGTACCGTGATTTTAAATATTTTCGATGTCACTATATCTGTTTTACCGTTACTTGAATTTACAGCTATCGAAAGGAAATTATATGATTTGATAAGAACTGAAATGCCCTATATACAGATTACAGAGACAAGTATAAATGGGAGTAGACATTGAAGGATCTCGTAGTTAACGGCGGGTTCGTTAGACCTGGTGCACCTTGTAATTACTGATTACCATTATAGCCCTCGCTAGTGGGAAAGTTGAACTAGCATACCGTTGCCTATTTCCCTCGAGTAGGGACTATCGTTATATATGACTTTTGGTAAAAAAGTCCACAGTTATACCGATTACATGATCCGTTCATTGAAACCTCCAAAAAATATAGTGATTACCGAGCTTATTATTGAATTGTTAATTATATTTTACTACAAGAAAAGTGTGATGAGACTGAAAATTATTTATTGTTTTTGAAAGGGCATTTTTATGTTATTTTCTCTTTGAGATACTAGCATGTTTCTGACTTGTCCCCAAATAAAAACGGTTGTGGTTAAGTGTTATTACTCACTGAGCTAGCGACTCATTCCCCGCTAATTTTTCTTTACAGAGGCAGCAGTTGACGCAGGCGAGAATCTCATTAATTAGAGCGCATAGGTTGATATTTCTCGGTTAGCCTCGCACTTGTTCGCGTGGGCAGAGATTTTACTTATTGTTATGGTCTTTTCATTGAACTCTTAGAGTCACTCCATAGTCATTATTTTAGTGTCATGCGTATTCTTTCGTTATTATAGTCTTATGTTGAGTATCGTCCTCATTTATCAAAGTTGGAGATAAATTAGTATGTGGTTAGTAGGTGGTTTAGTTATCGTGGAGACTTGTATTGGTTAATTGACAAGTTGTCAATTGTTTGGTATAATATTAGGATATTGTTGATTTGAGACAGGAAAGTTTTTGGGATGGTCCAAAAACAGGGGAAACTCTGTCCGATTTTCTGTAAAAAATTTCCGATGAGGGTTACTTGGGAGCACTTGCTCCTAAGCGCCGGTCATAATCCTAAATTGGGTCGTGACAAAGTTGGTATCGGAGCTTAGGCTTTAAGTCCCGGGTCATGGAGCAATGTTTAGTATAGTCTTATTCATGGGTATGTAGGCGCCCATACTTATGATCTCGAGGCTACTAAGCATTTAGGAATGTTTCCCTTCTTTCATTCTTTGATCGTGCGTTGGGATAACTTGAGATTGACTTTGGAATATTTTCTTTCGCGGATGGCTAGGACATGCACACCCTCATCTGCTGGACGTGGTGCTACCCGGGGTGGCGGTCAAGTTGTGGTTCATCAAACTAGAAGACAGACTGCTCTTCAACCTCAAGTTGGGAACATGGGTCAAATCCAAGTTGCTATGCCAGATCAAGTGCAAGAGCAAGGAGTTCACAACGCTCCACCACCAGTTCCAACTGTTGTACCTACTGTTGCCTTACCTGCAGATGCAGTGGCAAGATTATTGAATGTGTTAGAGGCATTGGTGCCTACTCAGGGCGGAAGTTCAACTCCTCAGGCTACTTTACAAACAGAAGCACCTACACAGACTCAGCCTTTCGAGAATAAGAAAGTATCCCTACGCGAGTTCCTGAAATTGAAATCACCAAAATTCACAGGTTCCGATAATTCAGCAGATCCTCAAAGTTTCTTGGATGGGACACTTAAGGCATTACGTGCTCTTGGATGTTCTAGTGAGAGAGCCGTGGAGATCGCAGCATACGAAATAGAGGATATGGCCAACACATGGTATGAAACGATATTGCTGGGAAGGCCAGCAGGAGCACCACCACTGACATGGGACGAATTGACTAAGTTGTTCAAGAATCATTTTCTTCCAGACAGTCTGATGCAACAATATGCTAGAGACTTTGAGAGATTGGTTCAGACTCCAGATATGGATGTGTCAACATATAACACTAAGTTCTGTAAGCTGGCTATATATGCTCCTCACTTATTGCCTACCGAAGAAGCTCGAGTTCAGAGGTTTGTTGATGGATTGATTGGTCGTCTATACACTACAGTAGCCCTACAGATGAAGACTTTATCCTACTCTGATGTAGTCGACCTTGCTAGAAAGATTGAAAACAAGGGACGTGAGAAGCGTGCAGCTAGTGATTACTTAAGAAGGCCAAAACAGGAGGGGCTTTCAGTAGTGGTTTTAGTGAAAATAGAAGAGCAGGAAATCAGGGACAACAACAACAACAACAGGGTTCTCAGACAGGGACAATTATGTCTTCACAGTCCACATACAGACCACATTACAGACAAGGTAATAGGGGACCATCATCTTCTGGACATCGTAATTCTGGGCAAATATATGCCACTACTCCAGTCTGCCAGACTTGTGGTAGATCACATTTAGGCCAATGTCGTGTTCTAACTGGAGAGTGCTTTCAGTGTGGCCAGTTGGGACATCATTTGAGGGATTGCCCTCAGCCTCTGAGAAATTTAAACCAGGTTTCTATTCAGTTAGCTGCACCGACTCAGACTACTCATAATACTTCAGGTGCTACATGTACAGGAAATAGAGGTCGAGGTGCTGGAGACCGTGCTACTGTGAATCAAGGACAAGGCAATGCTGGTAGAGGTGAGGCGAGAGTTTTTGCATTTACTAGACAGGATGTTTAGGCCTCGAATGCAGTGGTTACAGGTATTCGTTCTGTGTTCTCATTTGATGCACTTGCGTTGATTAATCCGGGATCTACTCACTCCTATGTGTCCTCGTACTTTGCTTTGAGATTTAGTAGACAGCCCGAGCTATTGAATGATCCTTTTCTAGTTGCTACACCTGTTGGAGAGTCTCTATTAGCTGAATACGTGTATCGTGCTTGTCAGATTCGGGTTGAGGGTAGAGATACTCTAGCTGACCTTATTGTACTTGATATGATTGACTTTGACATGCTGATGGGAATGGACTTGTTATCTTCTTGCTATGCTATAGTCGCTTGTCATGCAAAGATAGTTAAGTTTGAGATACCAAAAGAAACTAGTTTTATTCTAAGAGGGAGTCAGGTTCCAGAGATTTGCAAAATTGTATCTTTTATGAAGGCTCAACGACTTCTGAAGAAATGTTGCTTGGGTCTCTTAGCTATTGTAAATGACACAAGAAAGGGAACAGTTAGTATAGAAAATGTACCGGTAGCGAGAGAATTTTCTGATGTATTTCCGGAGGATTTACCAGGATTGCCTCCAGTAAGAGAAATAGACTTTGGTATTGATTTTCTACCTGACACACAGCCCATGTCGATACCCCCATATCGAATGGCACCAGCAGAGTTGAGGGAGCTAAAACAACAGTTACAAGATTTGTTAGATAAGGGTTTTATTAGACCTAGTGTATCACCATGGGGTGCACCGGTACTATTCGTAAAGAAGAAAGACGGATCCCTGAGAATGTGCATTGACTACAGGCAGTTGAACAAGATAACAATACACAATAAATATCCCTTGCCTCGTATAGATGACATGTTTGATCTGTTACAAGAAGCTGCCCACTTTTCAAAGATTGACCTCCGTTCTGGTTATCATCAACTTAGAATCAAAGATGAGGATATTTCTACGACTACTTTCAGAACTCGATACGGGCACTATGAGTTTCTTGTGATACCTTTCGGACTGACAAATGCTCCAGCTGCATTCATGGATTTAATGAATAGGGTGTTCAAGCAGTTTCTGGATAGATTTGTAATAGTATTTATTGATGACATACTGATATATTCTCGTAGCCAAAGAGAACACGAGAATCATCTCAGGACTGTGTTACAGACATTGCAAGAACATCGACTTTATGCTAAGTTCTCAAAGTGTGAATTCTGGCTAGACTCGGTAGCATTTTTGGGGCATGCGGTATCTAAAGATGGACTTATGATAGATCCTAAGAAGACCGAAGCTGTGCAGAAATGGCCAAGACCTACTTCTCCTACAGAGATTTGCAGCTTTTTAGGCTTAGCAGGCTATTACAGGCGTTTTGTGCAGGATTTCTCCAGAATAGCATCGCCGCTGACCAAGCTAACACAGAAAAATGCAAAGTTTCAATGGACGGAGGAATGTGAGCAAAGCTTTCAGAAACTCAAAACGTGTCTGACAACTGCACCAATATTAGCCTTACCATCATCCTGGAGGATTTACAGTATTCTGCGACGCCTCGAGGATGGGATTAGGATGCGTTCTCATGAAAAATGGTCGTGTTATAGCTTATGCTTCGAGACAATTGAAAAAGCACGAGCAAAACTATCCAACACATGATTTGGAGATGGCTGCAGTGGTATTTGCTCTAAAAATTTGGAGGCATTATCTATACGGCGAAACTTGTGAGATTTATACTGACCATAAAAGTCTGAAATATATCTTTCAGTAGAGAGATCTAAATCTTCAGCAGCGTCGTTGGATGGAACTACTCAAAGACTATGATTGTTCTATTTTGTATCATCTTGGAAAAGCCAATGTGGTGGCTGATGCATTGAGTAGCAAATCTATGGGGAGTTTGGCACATATAGACCCTGCAAAGTACAGAGATGAGGTCTTAGCTAGTGAAAGCAAGGCTATGATTGTTGAAAGTGATGGTATTCTTCGAATGGGTGACAGGCTATGTGTAGCAGACGTAGATGGGTTGAGACATGCTATTCTTAAAGAAGCTCACAACACTAAATACACTATACATCCTGGATCCACAAAAATGTACCATGACCTGAAGCAATTTTATTGGTAGGAAGGTATGAAGAAAGATGTTGCTAACTTTGTTTCTAGTTGTTTGACTTGTCAGCAGGTCAAGGCTGAGCATCAACGACCCGCAGGACTACTACAACAAATTGAGATTCCAGAGTGGAAATGGGAAAGAATCACTATGGATTTTGTCACCGGTCTACCATGAACCCTTAGAGGTTATGACTCGGTATTGGTGATTGTAGACCGACTGACGAAATCAGCATACTTTTTGCCGGTGAAGACTACATATGGTGGAGTCAGGTATGCACAGATATTTATGAACGAAATTGTCCGACTTCACGGAGTTCCAGTATCCATTATCTTCTGATAGAGGATCACAATTCACTTCACGCTTTTGGAAATCCTTTCAAGAAGCATTGGGTACACGAGTAAATCTTAGTACTGCATTTCATCCACAGACAGACGGGCAGTCCGAACGTACTATTCAAATCTTGGAGGATATGTTGAGAGCTTGCACTCTTGAGTTTGGAGGTAGTTGGGACACTTATCTACCATAGCTGAATTTGCCTACAACAATAGCTTCCAGTCCAGTATTCAAATGGCACTGTACGAAGCATTGTATGGTAGAAGATGTCGTTCTCCTATCGGATGGTTTGAAGCTGGTGAGACTAACTTATTGTGACCTGACCTAGTACAAGAAGCTATGGACAAGGTCCAGTTGATCAGACAGAGATTGCTTGCAACTCAAAGTAGACAAAAGTCTTATGTTGATAAGAGAAGAAGAGATTTAGTGTTCACAACTGAGGACCAAGTGTTCCTACGAGTCTCCCCTATGAAAGGTGTGATGCGGTTTAGGAAAAGAGGCAAGTTGAGCCCCAGGTTTGTAGGACCGTATGAGATACTAGGCCGAGTAGGAGCGGTGGCTTATCGTTTGGCACTTCCTCCTGAGTTATCTTTTATTCACCCAGTGATTCATGTCTCAATGCTAAGAAAATGTATATCCGATTCATCTCAGGTGCTGGAAGCACCAACTATACCGCTTTATAAGAAGTTGTCTTACGAGGAAGAGCAGATGGCAATTGTTGATAGAAAGACAAGAAAACTACGGTCAAAAGAAATTGTGTTCGTGAAAGTCTTATGGATAAATCATACTGTTGAAGAAGCTACATGGGAAATAGAAGATGCTATGCGATTCAAGTATCCTCATTTATTTCAGTTTATAGGTACGTACTTGAGTTAAATTCGGGGGCCGAATTTCATAAGGTGGGGAAGATGTAATACCCCAATATTTTAAGTGAGGATATATTGGACATTTAGAAAATAATTTAAGTCCAAAACAAAAAGGAAAATTAAAGGAACAAATTAAACTAATAAAACAAAATAAAACAAAAAGAAGAAAACCTAGTCAAACTAAAAAAAAAAAAAAAAAGAGCTAGTTAGGCCATAGCAAACAGAAGTGGCGTAATTGGAAACCAAAAAGGGGATTTGCGCCCTTCGCCTGGTAGGATTTTAAAAGGAAAAAAAAAAAGGGGGATGCAAGCACAAAAAGGGCCGAAGCCCATTCACTGACCAAAAAAAAACCGAAAAGAAAAACGAAAAGGGAAAGGGGAAAAGGGAATGCAGCCCTTGCTGTGGCTATAACAGAAGCAAAAGCAGAGAAAGAAAGAAAAGGAAAAAGGGAATAACGTTTGTGTTTGCAATTTCGGCGTGATATAGAGAAGCAGGGAAAAGCTTTAAAGTTTTAACAAGTTTCTTTCGGTTCGAGCAGTGTCAGTTCTTCTCTACAGGTTTGCTTACCCTCATTCCCTGGTTTATAAAAAAAATTATTGGGTAGTGAATGTTGTATAAAAAAAAAATATTATTGGCAGCAATTCTGTTTGGTTTAGACTTGGATATCATGTAGTGCTAAAAATTAGATGAAAATATTTTATGAAAGGTTGAAATCGATAGAATATCGATCAATTTAGGTGAAGAACTCTTGACGGAGAGTTACTTCCATAAGCACCTGGTGTAGTTATTAACTTAAACGAGCTTTAGAATAATTAAAAGCAGTCTGGTATAATATGCCTTCTACATAAACTTATCCTTAGGCTAAGAAATTTATGTATGACACAAGGAACATGATTAAGGCATAGAAGTACTCTCGGGTAGAGTGGGAAAATCCAATTTGGCAATTAAGAGTCAAACAAGAAATCATAAGGGCTGGTTATTTTGATTTGGTATGTTGATGGTTCATGAATGATATATAGATTGATATTAACACAATTTAGGTGATTGAAGAAGTCAAATTGATTGCTTGTGGTGACATATTCGGTAATTTGGCACAAGTCCTGTGAGTAGTAATCTTACCGCAATTTGTGTTTTCATAACTTGCATGATTTACACATGATTTTTAATATGAATATGTTGCCGATTATTTTGAGTTGCATGTGGGACAAGTCTTTTACTCGTTATGAAATCGAAATAGTTATTTGAGATGAGTACCGTGATTTTAAATATTTTCGTTGTCAATAGATCTGTTTTACCGTTACTTGAATTTACTGTTATTGAAAGGAAATTATATGATTTGACGAACTGAAATGCCCTGTATTGTTTTAAAATAGTTTCTACGAGTATATACAGATTACAGAGACAAGTATAAATGGGAGTAGACATTGAAGCATCCCGTAGCTAACGGCGGGTTCGTTAGACCTGGTGCACCTTGCAATTACTGATTACCGTTATAGCCCTCGCTAGTGGGAAGATAGAACTAGCATATCGTTACCTATTTCCCTCGAGTAGGGACTACCGTTATATATGACTTCTGGTAAAGAAGTCCACAGTTATACAGATTACATGATCCGTTCATTGAAACCTCCCAAAATGTGAATACTGATATTATACAGTGGTTACCGAGCTTATTATTGAATTGTTAATTATATTTTACTACAAGAAAAGCGTGATGAGACTGAAAATTATTTATTGTTTCTGAAAGGGAATTTTTATGTTATTTTCTCTTTGAGATACTAGCATGTTTCTGACTTGTCCCCAAATAAAAACGGTTGTGGTTAAGTGTTATTACTCAGTGAGCTAGCGACTCATTCCCCGCTATTTTTTTTTACAGAGACAGCAGTTGACGCAGGCGAGGATCTCGTTAATTAGAGCGCACAGGTTGATATTCCTCGGTGAGCCTCGCACTTGTTCGCGTGGGCAGAGATTTTACTTATTGTTATGGTCTTTTCATTGAACTCTTAGAGTCGCTCCATAGTCATTATTTTAGTGTCATGCGTATTCTTTCGTTATTATAGTCTTATGTTGAGTATCGTCCTCATTTATCAAAGTTGGAGATAAATTAGTATTCTAGTGGTTAGTTGATGGTTTAGTTATGGTGGAGACTTGTATTGGTTAATTGACAACTTGTCAATTGTTTGGTATAATATTAGAATGTTTGGTTGTTGATTTGAGACAGGAAAGTTTTTGGAATGGTCCAAAAATAGGGGAAACACTGTTCAATTTTCTGTAAAATTTCTGATGAGGCTTACTTCGGAGCACTTACTCCTAAGCGCCGGTCACAATCCTAAATTGGGTCTTGACAATGGCCACCTGCGAGTGAGCATCGATCGGGTCAGTGGTTGGGACGACAATGGGATCGACAAGAGGTACATCATTACTAAGCATCATGATCTTGTTCTTGCCGTGATGGCCTGACTCATAGTCAACTTTCAATTGAGCAGACTGAGAGTTTGACATCCTTAGACTAACCTAGAATAAGAATTTTAATGAACAAACGTAAAATGGGTGTATTATGGAGATTGTTATGAAATCACCACTATTATCCTCAGCCCCACGGTGGGCGCCTAACTTTTTATCTCCTAAAATGAGTAACAATAAAATTTGTACGCGGTTTAAAAGATATGTGGTTTAATTCAATACGAATGATTAAGAATAATGAGTAAATAAATCAAAGATAAAATAAATGATTAAACCTATCGCAACCTGATGATCAAGCCTAATCTTTGAACAGTGAAATTTGTCCTCGACCAGACCCTCGATACATGCTCGGTCAAAATAAATAAGAGAACAAATGAAGACTTTCAACCACAACTAGGACACGAAAAATTGACTTTTATTGCTTTGATTTGCGTGTTACAATGTGTCCGAATGAAAGAAACATTCCCCTTTATACAGTGGGAAAATTTCAGTCTTAGTACGAATCTAACTAAGGTAAAAATCTTTTTTTTTCGGTAAAAGTCGCTGCAGTTAATACTGGGCGGGATTTGCGCCGTAATATCCTGAAGGTGAATATTATGGCTCTCTACTCGTTATGTATAACCGTTCTCCCCGTTTCCCGAGGTCCAGAGGCTATACTTGGTCTGGATCCATTATTTCATCGTGCCCGATCTTAGGTACATCGTTCATTACTCCCGGGTTTTGGCCGACTGATCCTGTTGATCATATAACTGGGAGGGAACATGGTCCCTCTCGTTCAGTGGTTAGGACATCATCTTTTCATGTCGAAGTCATGACAGGACTCGAGGAACAAGCCCTATGAAGTGTTCTCGGACCTCGACTATAATCATACACTACTAGAAAACAGGTCAAAAGCGACCAAAAAGCGATCAAACCGGCCTGGTCAGTATTCAGGTGGTCACAAACAAATTGTGACCAAAGTTGGTCGCAAATTTGCGACCAACATTGGTTTCTATCAAAAAAGGACCAAACATTCCGGAAAAACATGTAGAGACCGACTTTGGTCGCAAATTAGCGACCAACGTTTGTTGCTATATTTTTTTTAATTAATATAATCTGGGATATTGCGACCAACCTTGGTCGCTAAAGTAATTAAAATTTTTTTAAAATTTTAAATATGCGACCAACGTTGGTCGCTAATCTGCAGAACAGAAAATCTTAATTTAAGATTTGCGACCAACGTTGGTCGCTAACTACTAATTTCTTTTTTTTTTTGATTAGCGACCAACGTTGGTCGCTATACTCCCAGATAGTAAAAATCTAGGTAATGTAGCGACCAACCTTGGTCGCTAATCAGAAAATTAAATCTTTTTTTTTAATGTTTAGCGACCAACGTTGGTCGCTAATTTGCAGATTTATTTTTTTCAGTAAATAGCGACCAACTTGAGACCAATGTTGGTCGCTTTTTTTGGTTCATTTTTTCCAGAAACAGCCTGTTTTGGCAGCTACACCACCTGCCAGCTTATCAAAATCCTAAAATAGGCATTTTATGCCATAAACAACAAGAACAACGACAACAACAACAAACAACAACAACGACAACAACAACAACAAACAACAATAACGACAACAACAACAACAATAAACAACAACAACAACAATAAACAACAGCAGCATTAAACAACAACAACAACAACATTAAAGAATAACAAAGTATAAAGTTCAATAGAACTTATACATTAGTTAAATGTTATTACAATTCAACATTTATTAATGTTTACATCAGGAGTGTCATCATCCGATGAAGGGTCATCACCAAGATGTTGTGGATAAGGGTGTTGTTATGTAGGACCGGAGGGATGATAACGGGGATGATGGGAGGAAGTAGCAGGGGAGGGCGAGCATCTGGCGATGATTCACGAGACCGGGGAATCGAAAAAGCGCCAGAAGCCAAGAGAGATTTGAGCTGCTCTTGTATGGCAACATACTGAGCATCTCTAACCCTCTCTCTTTCTTCTCTAACCCTCTCTCTTTCCTTGGCAGCTTCTAGCTCGGCTGTGAGCTTTGCCAAATTCTCCCGCATAGAGAAGAGGCACTCCCCATCAAGTTGCTCCGCTTGCGAGGAAGTGCCTATTCCTTTCATTCCACACCAATAGCGGTGGAATTTCTTAGCGGAAAGCCCGTATACCTTCCCCCTCTTTTGGACCGCCAGCAGCCCGCGTCCATAGTCTTTTAGCATCCTCGTCCGACGGTTGGATTGGGTCGCCCGATGAAGATGGTGGCTGGCTGCGTACAAATTCTTCAACCTCAGCTGTGAAGCGACTCTATTAGAAAAATTACATTGAATTAGTATTCAAAAGTTATATAAAACTAAATCAAAGTACTTAATGAAAATTGAAAACTTACATGTACAGCCGAGACTCGGTCCTCGACCCACCTTTCTTCATCCGAATCTTTCTTCTTCTTGACAATATGAGTCTGCTTGAATAACTCATCTTGCCTCATCGGACGGCCCAACTTCTTCTCCTGAAAAGTCATAAATTTTAGTTAATAAACAGATTAGACGTTGAAAATTAAAATTAAATTAATCAATTACGTACCATTTTCCTCTTTATTGAACCGAGGCTGATCACACCTCCAGTGTGCAGAGAGCCTCCCTTCTCCGAAGCACGAGCTTTCTTTCCTTGCTCGCTCTTCTTTAAAAAATCTGCGGTTAGCCATTGCCTTTGCAGATCATCCCATAGACGATCAAGCAACAAGGAGGGCTTCTGGTTCGACCTTCTAGCGTTGGAAACGCAATGTGACAACCGCTTGCGAGCCTTGAGATGGAAGTTAGCAACTACCTCCGCACTATAGCGGTGTTCCCATACACGCTCTGTATTTCAGAAGTTAAGTATTTAGATGGAAATATCATAAATATAAATAATTGTACTGCTTAAAAGAACATTTATACCTTAAATCTATTGAAAATTGCCTCCTTAAGCGAGAATGGAAAATCACTCCAAGTCGCATAAGGGCCATCATATAGCTTTCTAGTGGCTTGGGTGATTATCCTCGTAGTAACATTACTAGGGATAAACCTTTAATGTAATAAAAAAGACACATTAATATCTTAGTAAAACCGTACAAAACAATAAACGTTAAAAATAACAAATAACTCTTACCCGTCACCCTTAGGGACTATGATGATCCTGCCATACTGATCACGATGCACCTCCTCGTCATCATCACCATCACCGTCCGAACGATGTACATCAGAGGCATGTGTGGAAGGTGTAGGGGGGTCAGAGCTAGAATCTCGCAGGCGAATGCCTGTAATAGATGGAGTCCCTGATGAAGATGGCTGCGAGCCCTGCGACGCAGCTGTATGAGCCGCAATGGGACATGTCACTGATTGCTGTGACCCGAGTGGCTGCGACCCGAGTGGCAGCAACCCCAGTGGCTGTGACCCTAGTGGCTGCGGCGTTGATGACTATGATCCATATGGATGTGACATGGAGCGATGCGGTCCATGCGATGCAGATGGCTGAGATCCATATGGATGTGCGGTAGCTGGACTGTATGTCGGACGTACAATCCTAGGGCCCTGTGATGAAAGACTCGGTGTCTGCACGAAGGTGTAGGGCTGGTGATGCTGGGGCAGCTCAGAATAGCCCTGGGGTGGAGGAAAAAACGTAGGCATAGGCAACTCTGGAACGGCAGGACAAGTTGGAGTGTAATCTTCTACCCTCCTCCTTTGTTTCCTACCCTTTTCTCGACCCCAAGAACTACTAGAATCATCGTTACCTCGACCCTTGCCTATCATCTGCATAATATAATACATATTTAGATTGAAAGATATAAAGAAAATATATAGCTATAAATGAGAGTTACTAAAGAAACCAACTGTTTAAAGCTCATCGTCGTATAGTTCTTCGTCCGAGAATTCTTCTTCCTCGGTAGTTTGAGCTTCATCAGTTGATACTTCGTCTTCGTTTTCTGTAATTCTTACTTCGGAAATATCAACTTCTTCCAGTATGTGTTCACGATGTTCCAAATCATTTTCTAAAACTTCGTCCACTATTTGGTCAACAGTGGAGATATCGTTTTGATATGCAACATCTAACACATTCTCAACTTCCGCCCTACCCACAGGCTTGGTTTTTATAACAACCCACCAATCAGACTTATTCCGCCGCAATGGATAAGGAGCATAATACACTTTCCTAACATTATGTGCAATTATGCATAGCGATCATACTCCCTCTTATGATTAACCTCAATGATGTTGTACTGATTGTGGACTCTAGTACCTCTTGTTGGGTGTGGGTCAAATCACTTACATCTAAAGAGTATCAATTTCTTGTATGGCCAACCTGAATATTCTAGTTCAATTATTTCTTTGATCACACCATAGTAATCAATATTTCCATCTTGGTTGCCATCAGCACCTTGAACCCACACCCCACTATTGTTGCTATTTTTATTTTTTGAGCAATCCTCGGTATGGAACTTATATCCATTCACAACGTACTTAGACATTGTTCTAACCTCAACCCCAGGTCCCCAAGATATATCTTTCAAAAATTGGTTTACACCATTATTTGGATTATTTACCTACATATTGTTAAAAAAAATTCATATGTCAGCATAACTTCCAAACATTGTTTACTTACGTAGTGTTAGCATATTTTAAGGAGAAACTTAGAAATTGTTTGAACCAAGTATCAAATCTCGTATATACAGCATCATGGCCAAATTGACTGACGAAGTGACTGTGACACATCAAACATTTTTAGTAGTTGCATTGAGATGTAATCACAGTAATTGTTATATTTTAATAACTGCTAAATCAATACTTACTTGAGAAATGGTACGACTTCGGGACAATTTAGCAACACGTGAAGTGTAGCTGACTTGAGCTCCACATCGCTCAAACTCCTCTTTCTAACATCTTTAGAACATCGGCCTGGTTGATTGAATATGGACATAGGCGGATATGACGGATCATTCATAAGGTCGACTGTGTGCCTGTTGGGCCTATTCCTAGCACATGCCACATTACTCTCAAAATAATAAGAGCAAAAATGGGTAGTCTCCTTTGCAAGATATGCTTCGCATATAGATCCTTCAACCCTGTTCCTCTGCCTAACGAATTGTTTGCATTTGGTGATTGTCCTATCATAATTTCAAGTTAGCCAAGAACATTAAAATAAAACAGAAAATTACATCAAACATATAATATTACCTCTCAAATGGATACATCCATCTGCATTGAACGGGCCCTCCAAGTCGTGCCTCGTGTACAAGGTGGATGGAAGATGTTCCATCACATCAAAAAACCCACATGGAAATATCCTTTCCAGCTTAGAAGAGGTGACACGAATGTTCTGGTCCATCTGCAGTAGGTTTTCTTCCCTTAACGTGGAAGAACAAATGTCTTTGAAGAACAAACTGATCTCTGTGATGGGTTTCCAGATTCTTTCAGGAAAACCACTAAATGCAATAGGCAGTAAGGTCTCCATGAAGATATGACAGTCATGACTTTTCAAATGACTCAACTTTCCCGCCTCCATATCAACTTTTCGCCCAAAATTCGAAGCATAACCCTCAGGCATCTTCAATTTCGCTGCCCAATCACAAATTTGCCGTCGTTCATCCAAAGTGAATGTGTAACTTGCTTTGGGTTTGAACACCTTACCATTGTGTGCTGTTTGCAAGTGTAGTTCAGGCCGCCTGCAATATTCTTGCAAGTCTATTCTAGCCTTTGCATTATCCTTGGTCTTACCTTTAACATCCATCACTGTGTTGAACAGATTATTAAAATAGTTCTTCTCAATGTGCATGACATCAAGGTTGTGACAGAGAAGATTATCCTTCCAATAAGGCAGATCCCAAAATATACTCCTTTTCACCCAATTGTGAGTAACACCGTATCCTGGGAATCTATAAGGTGGAGCTTCAGTAACTTAACTGAAGCTCTGGACCCTCTCCCAAATTTCCTCTCCTGAAAGTATCGGAGGTGGAAAATCACATTCAATTTTATTCTTTCTGAATGCATTTTTCATCCTTCTAAACTCATGATCAGGAGGCAAGAACTGACGATGACAATCAAACCATGATTGCTTTCGTCCATATTTCAAAGTGAACGCTTTACTATTTTCCATGCAGTCTGGACAAGCTAGCTTCCCAGCAGTCATCCACCCAGACAATATTCCATACGCAGGAAAATCATTAA